>NDXB01010949.1:92361-115353 GCA_002631895.1 Agapornis roseicollis | reverse complement strand
TTTTTTTTTTTTTTTTTTTTTTTTTTTGAAAGAAAGCTTTTTTTTTTGTCTTGGAAAAATACCTTTTGAACAAAGCCCCGAGTATCATCAGGGAAGTCATTCTGTCATCCTTCTGACAAGAATTCACAGTATTTGAACAATGCAAGTGTATCATAAATGTATCCCTTCTTCAGGCACAGAAGATGCTAACAGGGTGCATCTCAGCTCTCTGCAAGAACTGTACAGGTCTCATAGAACGAGCAGAACTCATATTATGGCTCAGTTCCACTTTTTAAATGACATATTTTACCTTTTTCCATGTTTCTTTTTATAATTTCTTTACTAATCTTGTTATGCCTCTGGGATACAGGCCATCCCACCTACCTCACCTCTTCTCTAATACTGATACCAAAAAGAGGTTCATATCTGCTTTTTTTGCACCCTCTGCCCATTAATGCTCTGATATTAAAACACTTCTATGTTGTGTCTATCTTTACTGCTGTAAGTCACACCAGTTCAGCAATCTGCAGTAGCATGTGCCTAATTTTAAGTGTGTGAAAAGTCCCAGATTCTGTAGGAGCCAACAACCACATACTCCAAAAGTATGACTTGGTAAGAGTTAGGTACTGGTTGATCCCAGCCACCTGCCAAGTATCTTTGGTCCTTGATGGTGTAAGCCACAATACTTACTAGCTACCTATTCTCCATAGGTTTTTTTTTAGTGTTTGCTCTGCACTTTTCTGTTTTCTCCTGTATTGCCCCGCAGATCTGGTGTGCTCCTCACAATTCCCCAGAAAAATTTCCACACGTGAGGCTGAATACCACATCACCACCTTTATGTCTCAAATAGATGTGGTTTTGATATTCTTCTTCCTTTTACTCCATTTTCTAGACAGGCTTCTCCCCTTAATCTTTGTTTACAGAACTAAGTCTTATCAGTTATATTACTTAAACAGCTCACCTGTCTTGCATTCCTGGTCCCTCGCAAGGTCTATACAAATCCGGAGCTCCTCAATAAGCTATGGCATAGCTTGAACCCTTCTGCTGTATTACTTGTCCTGCTATCGAGGAGTGAAAAATTATCCTATTCTCTTTCCCCTATTCAGAAAAGGAGCTATAGGAACAAAACCTGAATTTCTGCATTTGTGTATGAAAACTTACCTGTTTGTTTTAGCCTGCAAATCTGACCAGAATGTAAGATCACTACTGAAATGGCTCCAGTTCTTCACTTAACCAAAGAACTTTCTCTTTGGATGACTATCTGATGGCTGAACATTTAGCCATCCATCTAGATAACTTTCTGATAATGCATTCTGTAACTCTACTAGACCTTTAGTGATGAGTTTTATGTGCACATTTTCGAAGAGGGAATATCTACTGTTACTCCTATAGATCCAGTTTAACCACTCACCCTTGTGTTGCTGGGAATATGCAAATGCTTCAGCACAAAACAATGGATCATAGTCTTTGAAACACCCTGAAAACATCCAGGGTACTGCAGCCAGGATACTGAGGCACCTGCCCATTGCAAACGTGTGTGAAGAGTTTGTGGGTCTTCCGATTATGGACTTGAGATTGCTTTTCAGACTCTAATTGGGAAACATGTCAGTGCCATTGGGAGAGAGGTTTCCAAGCAAACACTGTCACTGCAGATGCTGCTGGGTCCAACACCAGCTCACACACTTTTATGTACAGTCTGTTTGCTGCTCCGTTCCCAGACAGGCTGCTGGGTGCTGGGGAAGGGATTCATCTCCAGAGTAAAAGACTTCTCTTTAGGTGTCTTCATGTGCTTCAGTTCCTGTAGAACACAGACATTGTCAGTGAAGGCAGTGGAGCCTCTGGAATGCTTCAGATTATCCTGAAGAAGACACCTTCTGGGTGGTGAGCTGTGTGAGTTATGGGCTCCCTGACTGTATGAAGTAGATCACACTGACTGTACTGAATGCTGAGACCCTAACACAGGGGCCTGAACACAAAGCAGTTTCCCCCACCCCCCCCACTCCAAGCAGCCTAAGGACTTTTTCCCTAGGACCAGGCTTTCCTCTTGTGGTGGAAGGCTCTGCATATTGACCCCTTCCTCTCACTCTCCAGTAGTTCATTCAGCCTTCCACTGTGGAAAGCAACACAACAACAAGGGTTACACACCTGTCTGCCTTGTAGTATTTTGGATGCTTCAGATGCTGTGAGTGCAGCAAAAACATGAAGTAGTGTTGTGTTCCCTCACCTCTATCCACCCATCATCTTCCTATCTTCTCTTCCTTCACCAATACAGCAGGGGAAATGAGAAGAGGGTAAGGGGAAAGGACAGGAAGGAAATGTGAAAGATGGGATCCTTTCCATGAAAATTAAAGAACAAATCACAACTGCTATTGAAGATGTATTACAAGCTTCAGATCTTCAAGTGTTGCCCACATTATAGGAGCAAAGCTTGACAAAACCAAGAAAGAGTTCAGATGACTGCACAAAAGGTGCAGGATTCAGAACTTTCCCCTGAAATATGAGGAGGAATCCAGACCAACAGATGAAGAATTAGCATGCAGGAGAAAGTCTTCAACTGAGGTAACTGTACACAACACAAAGAAGACAGAGTTATCTGGCAAATGGCAGAAATTGCCTTCAAATTTCTATTCTGGATTACAGCATATCATCTGAATAGCTTCCATGGTCAGGAATCATCCAGTTGGGCTCCTGGACAAAATGTCATCACCACCACCACAACAAAACCAAGTTACTTTTGCTTTCCTATTAAAAATGTTACCTAAGTGGGACATTTAGCAGTCCCTGTTCCTGTAATGTCCCTGTTCTTGCTGTAATGAGAAAACCACACATGTAACAAACTGAAACCAATTAAACATGTTCCACATCATTCCACCCTTCTAATAAATAACACCAAGCAGATCCCTGTGGGGGCTGGCGGCTGTCACTTCTTTTCAGTTCAGCATTTTGCCCTTGGGCTGCCTGTCCTTGGAGAGCAGGAACAGCTGAGGAGGTGATGAGAGAAGCAGTGTGGGCTGGTGTACAGAACACCAGGTTGGGAACCCACACGTTCACTGAGGAGTCACCACTCTGTCTTATAACAGCCATTTCAACCTCAGTAAGATATGGAGAGGCAGGTACTGCCATCTCAGAACTGTTCAGAGGGGGATTTTCTTGTGTCCATGAATAGAGAAGGACCAGAAAGCCAGGTACCCTGAAATGCACCTCCTGCTGACAGCTTTGCACCTCAGAAGGATTTTTATGCACCTCCAGAGAGCTCTGAATCTTCAAGTCTCCTTCAACCTGCACTGGCAAGAGCTCCATAGGGGAGCCAACGCAATCACCAGCAGCTTTGGCTGTTCCCTCTCTGCCTCTTTGCCAACTGCTTCTGTAGGCTGTGGGTGACCTTCACCCACCCCCTAGAATAGAGGTTGAGACAATTTTCTTTCATGGAGGGCTTCCTGCCTTTGGGTTTCTATGCCAAGCTTTACACAAGCAAAAGCCTAGGGACAGATCTTGTGCAGAAAACAGTAAAGATAAAAGATGCAAGTTCTGCTCTGATATATCGTGGCACATCAAGAACAACTCTGCTGGAAGAAAGAATTTATGGTTGTGTCGTAAAGAGCAAAATTTGCCCATAACCCTGTCTGTGTGCAAGCACAGCAAAGTTACTCTGTGTACCTATGAACTAGCTTCTGTGGTTCAAATGGAATGAAAATGGTGGATACATTTGACTGCATCTGTGCTTGACATACCCTCTTCACAATATGAATTTAGCAAAAATAAGCAGCAAACCAAGATTTTTTTTCCAAGCAAGCTTGCAATCTAGTCCTAAATCCTCCATGGTTTCCTTCAGGAGTGGATCTTTTTTCCCTCTTCCCTCCACAAAATAACAGGAAGCTGTTCCGTCATTTGTGCCTGCCTGTAGGAAGTTAGTATGTGAAAACTCAGGGAAAGCCCTTGCTGAGAAAAGGGAGGATAACTATTTTTACATTGTTTAACTTACTTTCTTACCCAAGTACTCACTTGCACCAAAATGCATGTGTCCTAGCGGCCTAGCCAGGATTGCTCTGTGTCTGACATGAAGGACAAGGTAGATCCTCTGTTAAGTTTTCACTACGTATCTTGAGTTCCTTTTGACTGGTGATGACAGATGGTTTGAGCAGGTCTTTTATCTGCTTTAGGAGTCATCACTTGTAATGAGGTGATACTTTTGTTGCAGTAGCTTTGCTTACTTCAGCCTCCAAGAGCCTCAGGCAAGGCTGCTATCTGTTGTTTCATTTATTCATTTTGGGTATCTGTATGGCTAACATGCACATCTCTACATACTGGCCAACAAGCTACCTTCACTGAAAGATGGTCTGATGGGACTCCATGGTCATACTTGGTCTAACAGAGTTTTATGCATGCTATCTAGAGCATGCAATACTTCCCCTGCCCCAACAGCCAGATTTGTCACCTGGAAATCTCCTTTCTCCTCTGTTCCACCAACAGCCTGTGTCTTCAGCACAGGCAAAGTGAACAATTTTAGTCTGTCCTTATGTGTTTGAGTGGGGGATTGCTCTTTCCAGACCTTAGAATAGGGAGAGACTTTTTAGAGATTTGAAAATGGAACTTGGGATCCTAAGTCATCATTTGTTTTTGAAAGATGTGCTGTGCACCCATATCATGTTACTGCTCAGCTGCATGGCTTTTCCTAGACTATCTGAAAATGGATCTCTACTGCTGTGTTCCAAAGGAGGGTTATTTTAATATTGTACTAAAATACTGACAATGAATGCTTGTTACTTTGATTAGGCAGTAAGCACTGTCATCTTGGGTCTTGAGATTTTGAGTAAGGAGAGGTTGATTGCGTAAGTAGATTTCTACCATTTTGGAGTTCACAGGATTTATTTTACTGCCAATGTTATTGGTGTCTTCCATGACACCTTCCAAATTTCACTGGGTGCATGAAGTCAGGACAACATGCGATCTGAAAGTCAAAACGTAACTGGGACCAGTTACTTCATGGGCCAAGAAGACAAGTTTAACCACAGTGAGACATCTTTTAGAGGAGACATGGCTTGCCTAATTGAATCAGAAGCTCCAGGATTTACATGGCAGTTCATCTTGAGGCCACTTTGCTAAGACACAGAAACTCAGCAATCTGCTGGACACAGATCAGACTACAGAATGGTTCAAGACTCATTTCAGCTCCACTGAAGAATAGCTGAGCAGTACAAGACTACGGCATGCACTTCATCTCCCAGCTGCACACCATGTAGTCTTAGACCAGATACCAGGACCCTTGGTCTTATGAGGACCATATGTCCCAGTGAAATCACGATTTTTAGCTATTTGTTTTGATTTCCAGATCAAGCCAGATAAGTTCTGATTTTGCAACCAAGCTGTTTGGCCACCTTTTCCATGCAAATATGCTGTCATCTCTACTTGATCACATGAAAGTGCAGGTGAGAGGCTGACCTCAGCTACCCTAGGCCAGCTACTCTGGCCCACCACAGCTTTCAGCAGTCACTTTCCAGATGCACTGACTAAAAGCCAAAGCGGTGCATCCCATAGACTTGGCAGAACTTGTCCCACATATTTTATGCCATCATCTAGTATTCAACATAGGACCAAGGGTACCAGGATGCAAAAGGGTGCATCCCACCAAGGGTTCCTTTGACTTGGGCCACTTGTTGGGAATCTGCAGTGCCAGATGTGCCAGCACAGGTTAGAGAAGCTCTTTTAGCCCATACCTTGGCTTTGCTGTGAGGAACCTGAAAAAAAAAGACACAAAGATAATGTACAACCTTGGCTTTGATCAAAAGCCAGTGATAGAAAGACAGCTCTGCACCTTTGTCTCTCAACCCAAGTGCTGTTCTGCCTGCTGATTGGCAGCTGTATTCTAATTTCCCTCTTAGGACACTGATCATAAGCATACTCCAAAATTACACTCGAAACAGCCTCTGGAGAAAACCAAAAATCTTTGGAAAAAAAAATATTAGAATGCACATTTTGCAGACAGTGATGGCTGTGACATCAGGCAGTATTTTTAGAAGTCACATGCATTGGGAATGGGCAGGTCTTCATAAGACACTGTAGCATAAGACAGCTTAGGAAATCATCCTTGTAACAGTGACCCTGGGCTTGGTTTCACCCTGACTCTGGGATCTCACAAAGACTGCAGCTGTGCTGAGGCGGGTGTGTGTGTGTGTGTGTGTGTGTAAAATATTAGCATTATTCCTTGCTAAAAATTACAGATGCATTTTGCATAGCTGATATATCATGAAATTAAATAGAAGGCAAGAGAGGAAAGAGCCTGAAGATCCTCATTGCAAGCAAAAAGCAGACGATATTCCTAGTGCTGCTTCAACAAACACAGAGAGGCTCTGAAACACCACCTGGAGCAAGCCAGGGTCTAGTCCAGTGGTTCCTAATCTTTTTATAGCTGAGCTTCTCCCAGGAGAATAATCAGTATTTCCTATGTCACTGAATCTAACTGCTCACCTGCCTCAGGGCTGCCATCTCCCACTGTTTGCTCAGGGTGCTCCTGCTTGAGAGCCTGCAGTTTCCAAGGCCTCATATTACACTCCTGTTAATGTGAAACTGGATGTCATGCCGGGTGTGCTCAGTTCAATCACACTTCCAGGTACTCTCCTTATTAAGATGCAGGGATCTCAAATGACATAGACAACGCAAGTGCTGTACTGTGAAAAGCTGACAGGCATGTTGGAAAAAACGTATTTGAGTATATCTCAGCCTCTTTTCTCCCATTAAAGTCTTAATAAATCCTGTGAAAATAATGAAGTTGGAAGTCTAATCTGTCCAGCTCCAAAGAATCTGAGACAGCAATATGAGGGGAAACAAGAGCAAATGGAAGGAGAGGAAAATTGCGACTCTCATAAATTACTACGTAGAAAGAGTATTTGGGCTTAAGGAAAAGAGACAGTGAAACAGTGGGGAGGTGTGGCCCATTTCCCTTTTTCTTCTTCTTTAACACATTACCTTGACTTGGAAACTCAAATACAATTGCAGCTATGCAAGAGGCACACACCCTCCCAAAAGAAATGTGATTGTTTGGAAGGCACCTCAGTGAAAAACATGAACACATCCATGTCCCCAGCTATACGTAACTCAAATCAATGCTCCAGCCTGTGTGTCCTGCTCAGCAGAATCGCTGCTGTAGGCAGCAGAAATGTTCTTGCATAACAGTAGGAGCAAGCCCCTCTTTTTAGCATAACTTACCAGGAGCACTCCTTTTAGAGGTACAGGCCAGGTTTTAGCATGTGGGCCACTGCAGTAAAAAGGGCCTTGGATTTACTGGGTATGCATAAACAGAGCAATGGCCACTTCAAGCCAATTCTCCCCAGATATTGAGCTGCCCTGATGTACACCCAGTGACCGCGCCACCAAGGAAGTGACTGCAAAGTTTTCATTGCTCACTGATGAGGTCCGTAACTGTTTTTACACCTTCTTCTCTAAATAAGGAAGCCGCCTCTTTGGCCTCCAACAGCCCAACCAGTTTGACTCCTTTCACCAGCCAATGAAACCCCACTCCTGCCTCCGGTCTTGGGTGACAGCATTCATCAAACCTCAGCCAGCCTGGGAGGACGGCAGGTTAGTGTTACAGCCATGGCAGGCTCATCTCTGGCAAGCTGTTGATGTCAGAGTGATGATGCAGGGAGGGACAGCCTCTGCACTATAAAGATGGGTCAATCAAATATAACTGAGGCTGCCCACAGGAGAGCAGGATATACAAAACATGGTCCTCACCAGTTTGAGTCCTGCCGGCCTGTCTCTGCTTCCAACTCAACTGCGATCGGGCTTTAGTTTCATGTCAGCAATCTCTATTTGCTTTCCAAAAATAAGCCTCTGCCACCATGCTGAAGGGAGAAAACCAAGAAGGGCGGTATTTTTAGGGCCATTAATTCTGACCACGTGCCCAGGAGGTGAACCGGATGACCACTGCACAAAGACTTCTCATCACTATGTCCTGCGAAGCCAGCATTCACCGGACGTTGCCTGCTTTCGTTCTCCTGGGTTTTCTAACTGGGATTGCTTCAACATATCCAGTTGTAAGCAGAACTAATGGCACATTGCTGGAAAGAGGATGGCAATCTCTGTTGTCCAGGTCCATTGCTGGGATGTCAGGGGAGAAGTCAGATGGCAACTGGGAGAGTGACTATTTGCTAGGAATCAAGAGGCAGCGGAGGCTTTACTGCAACGTGGGCATCGGGTTTCACCTTCAAATCCTCCCAGACGGAAGGATAAGCGGAGTTCACAATGAAAACCAATACAGTGAGTTGCATCCAGAAACGAAATAGAATAGATGTCACTTAATTGCTGTGAACTCTAGTAATTACCCTTCACAGAATGCAAATGTTATTACTTGATATTATTAATCTGTACTGCATCTGTTGCCATTTAAAAGTCTCTGGGATCAATAAACATTAGAACCCTTCAGGCTGAAACATGTCACAAATGCTTAGACAAATTTAGATACAATTTATTTTTACTCTGCTTTACTGCACAAATGAGAAAAGACAAACCAGGTTGAAAATTGTCTCTCTGCTGTATTTCCTCCCTCCTCCCTTCTCATTGCCTTTTGAATGTGAGAGGTTGTCGCTGAGCTCAGAATGCCAAAGCGTGGTTTTTGAATCCTAGCTGACTAGTACTTCTGGGACACCTGGGGGCTTGCTGTTCCTGGTTTGCTTGTCCTTATGAGTGCTCCTCTGCTACCATAAGATTAAAGAAGAGCATTAGCCCTATGGATTTGAAGTTTCTGTAGAGAGCAGTTGCTAAAATCCTTTGTAGCTAAGATAGCACAGGAGACTTCAAAATACAAGAAACGTTTTTCTGAAGCTTAATAGCTAACACTTTGTAATTATAGCATATTAGATACAATAATTTGCTTACTGGAAGACCCAAGAGTTTGGCAGATCAAAATAGTTTCATGGAGCAAAAGAATTATACAGCATGTGACTACAATTTCAAAATAATTATTTTAAAATCCTATAGCATGTAGTAAAAACCCTATAAGCTTCTTTGTGTATTTCTAGGGAGATAATTCTAATAAGTGAATATAAAGAGTTCATTAGGGTTTTTAAATAAGTAAATTATAGCTAAATTGCCTTTGATTAGATCTAAATTCTATGATAACATTTGTTATTTTTTAGGTCTCTTTGAAATATCCACTGTAGAGAGAGGTGTCGTTAGCCTGTTTGGTGTGAAAAGTGCTCTCTTCATCGCAATGAACAGCAAAGGGAAGTTGTATGGAACGGTGAGTACAAGTGCAGTTAGTTTTCTGAGGCTTAAACAAAGGCTGCAAAGTTTTTTTGGGCTTTTTTTCCTTGTGGAAATCTCTGATTACAAGCAGAGAAAATAGCTTTTCAATTACAAGGAGCCTTCCCAGACTGGTGTCATCAGTGTTATTCAGTCTAACTGGCAGCATGGCTGTCAGAGGCCTGTCGTTTTAAAGCTTTCCAATAAGACTGTAGAGGGAGCACACTAGAAAAATGAATATATTTTGCAAATAGTATGCATTAATTAGATTGCTCAGCACTGCAAGAGCGACATTTGTTGATTCCCTTTGTCTATAAAGCAAAAAGGTGTGCTCTGAGAAACCACCCCTGAGGTCAATTGTGTGTATGTCCGTGTGTGTGTGTGGCATACAGGCTTGTGTAGGAGAGGCACAATTAGAGCCATCTATACTAGTTACCATTAGTAAAATCATGATCACATGCTTCCCCCTACCAAAACCAACCACATAATCAAGAATAAATAGTAAGTCTACCCTACAAAGTCAACACATGCACTTGGGGTTATTTTAGTGATCAGTTTTGTGAGATCAGTCCAAAAGGGTGAGAAAACAATAATAGCTCTTAACAATGGTATGCAGGTCATACTGAAATACCACCACCATCACCCTCATCTATAAAGTGCTAGCTATGATATCTAAATGCAATTTGATCTCCGAGGCATGAGCAAGGCATCCCTAATCTCAGCATTCAGCAGAAAAAGTACTTGTTAGGAAACAGGTTTGCAAGAGGCTGAGTTTGGGCGATAGGCAAAAGCAGTCCACCTCCAAGTAATGAATGGCACTGCCTGCATTCATCTCTTTTGCCAAGAAACAACAAAGCCATTGAAAGAGCTGTACTTTCAACAAAGCATTTAACTTGTTTAATTAAACACCAAATGTTGCAAAGGACGCATAGCCATTCTTAATCTGACTGATTCCTTCTCACACAGATAATGACAATGGGGCATTTTAAGGTTCCACTTTAAGAATAGTCTTTTAATCATGTCTGATTTCAGGCACCTAAAAAGAGCCACAAGTCCAACTGCTTTGGTTGGCTATGTCTTCCTAAAGAAATGCAGGGTCTGTCTTCAGAGCTCCCTTTGACTTTTCCCCTTAGTTTCAATCCAGTCGTCTTTATTTTCCTGCCGGTGTTCAAGGCCAGGTTGGACAACCTTGGATGACACAGACTAGGGTGAAGTGTCCCTGCCCATGGCAGGGCATTTGGACCTAGATGATCTTAAGGTCCTTTCCAATCCAAACCATTCTGTGACTCTATGATTTTCAAAGAGATTTTTAAAAGCTTTAAGAGATGAGCATTTTCCCTTGCAGAATGCAATGCCCTAAGTTAAACTCTTACAAGCTTTGAATGGTGTTTTTAAGAAGTCCAAACAGAGCAGCACTGGTGGTGTCTCATGTGCCAAACATTTAATGTCAAGACGATTATTCTGCTTTCTCTTTAAATTTCCTTGGTGCTCTGTGTATGTCTCCTGCTTGTCTTTGCACCTCCTCTGTCAGCTAACTCCTCTCCTTGGATTTATGTGATGTGACATGAATTAAAATAAAACTGTTTTCCTGACTTAGAACCTGCTGCATATCTTACTAGCAGCTAAATATAACACTAATGATTTGAAGAAAAGATTTAGTGCAGATCTGAGGTCTTATTCAAATGGCTTATTCAAGCAAATAGTACTATTCAAGCAAAAAGTTCTCCCTGGATGAAAATTGAAGGTTTTGACAGCATTCTTTTATAGATTAAAGGACCTGTTGCAGAGGGGAGGTATGAAATAAAGCTGCATCATTTGGACAAAAGAACATGATGCTGCCAGAAACTACTGTTTTCATTGCTTGCAAATAAAGTGAAGAATTCTATGATTTATGATGAATTACCTCAATCTGTCACAGGAAGTGCACAGTCCATTATCTGGACAGGTGGCATCTGGGCTCCTCTGACACCAAATTAGCACTGAGGCGGGAGATTTATTGTTGGATGCAGTCGCTGCGGCACCACCTGTTGCACACTGCAACAGGCTCTTCTGTACTAATGCTAGTAAGAGAAATTACTTGAGTCTTCTTGAGGTATTTACTGTACCTGCTTTGTTCTTCCCCACCTCCTATTCTTTAGGCTGTTTTCCAAGATGAGTGCAAATTCAAAGAAACCTTGCTGCCTAATAACTACAACTCATATGAATCAGAAGCTTACTGTGGTGCTTACATAGCACTCAGCAAACATGGGAGAGTGAAGAGAGGAAACAAGGTTTCTCCTGCTATGACAGTGACCCACTTTTTACCAAGAATATGAACACAGGCAAAGCTGAAGGCTAAATCCCAGGAAAAACTGTTTCATTTTGCACATGGGAATAATCTCCCAGGTAAAGTATTTATACTGTTCACTGAAAAAAAAAAAGAATCTATGTATCTATGTGTATATTTTGATAAAAATATTTGTACTAGATTCATCACATAGCATATGTAATACGATGCTACTTCTCTTCTACTCTGTGCAAATTTTACATGGCTGTGTGCCTTCTTTGGTGCTGAACAGAGAAAAATGCAACCTGAATTGCAAAGGAAGTAATCGGAAGACAAAATGGCTGTGGGTAATCATCTGATTGATCATAGATTATCTACTAAATAATACTAATTACCTCAGAAAATAACCTTTCATAGTGAGCTGTTTACATATCATGGGCCAAATCATCAGAGGACGTTGCTTCATCAGAGCTTCCAGCAGTTCACTCCATCTCAATATCTGCCTGCACCTCCTTTTCTACACACTCTGTCCTGTCTTCTAAAGTCCTCAATCTATTATATTGATCATTAGGATGCCAATTCCACAACTGTTTGTACACAAGCAAACTGCCTACTCCCAGAGGGCCTCTGTCTATGAGGGGATTCTCCCTGGTCTTCTCACATGGACTTGTTGGCAAAATGATCTGCAATCGATTTCCCTTAGGAAGGGCCACAGGATAAATGACAGATGGGCCTCAAATGCAAAATGTATTTGAAGCTGGGGATTTTGAATGACATTTTGTGAGCCTAATTTAGATTCACCTCAAAAAGAAAAGTGTACATCTTTAATATAAATACATACGTATACATATAGACATGGGATATGTGTGTACCTATGTAATTACATGCTTGTAATGAACCAAACATCCCAATCTCTAGATGTCCAGGTGCCTTTATATGCATATGCACAAAAAAGAACATAAATATTTAAGGACACTATTCCATTTAGGCTGAACTTTGTTCATCTCTAAGAATTAGAACTGGTCTGCAGGATGTGTTTTATAAAATGTATGAAATTCATGAAAGCTTCCAGCAGAGGGTTATTTTAGAAAACTTCTGTGCTTTGAATTTTCTTGTATTTACTGCTTTAAGTGTATTTGATTCTTCTCTGTCACACCTCACTGAAGTGTGAATAACAGAGGAAGAAGGAGGCTATAAAAGTATGTCTTCCTGTGTTGGGGTAAAGGAATTTGTGCTGTAATTCCAATTTCTGTCACTTGCAAAGCATCCATTTCAAAGACAACACAGCAAACTGTACAAAATAATCTCCAAAACTCTCCTAGAAGCCATACAAACAATGCATAACATTGCCTTACTATTCTGACAAGCTTTTTCCAGATCACCAATGAAGCTACATTCTCTGTGCCTTTGAAGGAGTATTTAAAGAGGTCCTAAGTCAATAGTCACTATAAATGTCAGTTACCAGAAGCCTTGAGATTCCTGCACTGATGGTGTGCTCCTAAATTTGAAACTAGATTCAATGCAATGTCAGAGCATGAACATTTTCAGCATAGATGGACCATGTTGCTGTAGAAGTGAACATCTGAGTGCAAGATAATCTCCCACGTCCAGCCAAAATGTGGCTATGTCCAGCCTTGACATGCCATTCTATTTGCAGGAGGTGTCTATTCATGATGAATTTGAGCCTTCTGACATGCATGACAAACACTGTCAAGGCTAGGTCCTCAGCTGGAGTAAACCAACCTAGTAAGACTACAGTTTATAGTTGCAGAAGATTTGGCCCAAAGAGCACACCTACAAGAATGCATCTACAGCCACGCTTTCTGAAAAGTTATCAAGACAATTGTTTTGTGAAGAGGATACAGTTTTCCAGATCTTTTTGTGTAATTTATACTTGAATTTGTTTTGCTCAAGTGTAAGTGGTGATCACAGTGTAAATGATGAGGAAAGAAGAATGGAATACTGCTTACAGTACATGAATGGGACGCTTCGGATATGGCAAAGGAAAGGAGTTACTCTTAATTTTCTGGTCTTGCAGTAAGCAGTGAGAAACCAAGTTGGCACACTTTGTTCATCCACAAGGTGTGCAGCAGTTTGTTTTGGAAAGATGTGCATTTTTAAGAGAAAAGGCAGAATGGTTTGAGTAGGGAGAAAGGGTCAGAGAAAAGTTTGGAGGATATCAGACACCAACCTAGAGTCTCCAGCTGTACAGATAGGAAGACTACAGCTGTGCTCAAATACATTAGCTGGTAACCTGTATCCTTATGTCATATTCCTAATTGTCTTTGAAATTAAGTTTGAAGAAGGATTGAAAAGTACACGGATGTAGAAGAAATCATAGTTGAAATGCTGACACGCAAGTTTGTTTCTGATTACAGCTTAGACCAGTGTCCTTAGGATAGGATGAAGTCTGTTCCCTCTTAAAGCAGTGCAGTCAAGATTAATTTATTGTTGCCAGTACTGACAAATAATGGGATAGCTGGCATAAAAGATGAGAATTAGACTCACTGGTTCCATTTTGCACATACTGGTCAACAGCAAGAACAAACTGTAGACCATATCACAAGAAGTCTGTTTGAACATAGCCTGCCAGGCTGAACTTGTTCTTAAGAATTGCAGACCCTTGCGGCTGCAGTTTTGGTGGGCATTTGGAAAGCCACACCAGTCACTCTGCTGTCATTCTTTACATCACTTTCCTTTTCCTTATTGCATATCAGTGCCAGCCAGACCAACACTGAAGTCAACACTGAAATCAAAAAAGGTCTTCCAGTGCTAGGAATCTGACTAATATGAGAATGAATCATGTCATTATCAGAAGTGACAATGAAAGATGCCATTGCCAGGAGTAATAGATGTGTCAGGAAATCCCTCCAGCACAACTAGTGCAGTATGGGAGTGTTCTGGAGTTTTAGACTAGTCAGGTATGGTACTCTGACAGGGATGAATGCATAGCTACTTTCAGGAGAGGAGTTAAGGCACATATTGACACATTAATGTGGATGTGCAAGCAGTCTAGTAGCAGCTCACAGTAGCAGAATGCACTGTGGCAGCGTTCAAGAAGTGATGCAATTTGCCCGGGAAATGGCCTGATCCTGTTCTGCCTCAATCTTGAGCAGCTAAATTCCACTTCCTCCTTCTCAGGCCATTATCACCTGCATGGGAGTAGAAGGATTTAGAAAGACCACAAAACATTTTACACACCTCAGCATAAATCTGTTGAGCTAGCACAGAGTTAAAAAACAAACCCTAAACAAACCATTTGTAAGCTGGATGTCCACAATAGGGGGGCTATGGAGACAATGTGGGCATAGTCTGGCAAACTCTCAAGCAAAACTTTCTTTGGAAGAATAGTTCCATGGGTGTGTAAAAGAAAACTCACGAAAGTAAAGGAGATCCTCAAATCAGAGCCAAATTAGGAACCTGCTATTGAGAGTTCTTGTGTGGTCCCTTTCAGAACATACATCATCTCAGCGTGCATTAATGCAGAGTTATGATATGGAATACAAGCTTTGAAAGCATTGCTGTTGAATGCCCCACACCAGCCTGTCTTACCCATATTTTGCACATGGGATTCTGCATGGAGTTGATACCTGTTTTCAAGGCTTCTTCTTAGGCAAATTGCATAATAATTTAAGACCTAACCCACCTCCTTTAGAAAAGTCTTGGCTGGCACTGAATTATATTCTTAAATAATGCCATTTTCCCAAAACATGCAGAGATGCAGACACACACCGCGGGAAAGCAGAGTAATTTTTGTATACCTCACTAACTGTTTCAATTCCAAGATTTATTTTGCACAGTAAAATGGTGCCAAAGTTCTCACAGTATTTTTTCTTTCACTAAAATATACCTCATATTCTGACTCAATATGGACTCACAATCGAGACTGTAAATTTGCAAGAAACACAAAACTGTCCAATCGTTTGTGAAATTGCTTCTATTTTTATATGTATGTGCTGCGCACAATAGTTCAATGTATTCATAAAATAAACTTTTATACATTGTTGGTAGTGTTTTGACTCCAAATCCCTCTTAACATTTGTTTTTCTCCTTGCTTCAGAGTTGCTGTGTTAAATCCCACACAGAAACACACAGAGTTTTTGTTCATCCCTAGAACCAGAGGATGTATTGGTGCACTCAGAATTTGTGGTAGACTTTTGTGTTCTTCAAACTCCTTGCCTAGGAAGTCGTAAGGGAGTTGTGCTTGTTGTAGCAATCTGGGAGTTTCACAGAAGAGAAGGAAAATAAAGATGCAATCTGATCAAAGACAATCTGTTGTAGTCACCTCTCTAAATTCCAGTGATTTTGCCTGGGGATGTTCTAGTGCATCTCTGCTGTTGATAGCGCTCTTCAGTCTGGACCTGCCCTTACATATCCCTTATTTCATTAAATAAGAGAGGCCTTTTTTTGATAACTGGCATTTCTTCTTGCAGCTTTTGAAAGCAGCTTCTTGCAGCCATCTCTGACGGGTTTTGCCTCACCGTGGCTCAAAGTTGGGTATTTTGGTAACACTGCTACATTTCAGTGATTTGGTAAGTTTTGCTCTCCCTTTTCCCACTCCCAAGTTGTCATTTAATCAGTCCTTCAGTTAGTTAAATGATTACAGACCTCTCCCAGAGGAGACAGATTAAGATTAAGGTATTAGAAACCAATAGCTGGGAATCTGCCACATGCTTTTTGGTTCAAGTATGCTGTTTGATCCATACCAACATGCTATCACAGAGCACACAAGTCTCCAAAGCTCTGACTGCTGGTGGCCCTTCTCAGGAGCAAAAGAACATCAGCACCACTACACTGGCTAAAACCCATTCTCTGCATTTGTGTTTTGGCTTCCTATGATCCCCTTTTGCTTATAGGTTGTCAGAAATTCTTGTATATCATTGCTCTCTATATGTGCCACATTGCACCCAGGAAAGGACTACGTTTTGCTGGTGTGTTAAGCAATGCTTCTGTCTGCTATAGAAGTGCCATGTTTACAGCTCTGAAGGCTGGTTGCTGTAGGTGGAAGTGGGAATAGGAGAAGATACAGAGCCCACATGCAGAGACTGGAAAGAACAGGACAAACTGGAAGCAACCTACTGCCAGCAAAAGAGAAACATCAGTGTTCCCATACATCTGCAGAGGCTGGGAAAAGGCTACAGGTGGCCAGTTCACAGGACACCCCCTCAGACACAGGATGGTTTCTTCTCCCTACATCACAGTTTGCCCTTTGAAAAAGGATGCAGCAGACACACCTAGGCAAGTGCCCAGGTGCTCTGTGAGGCACAGAGAGTGCCCATGCTCCCTTCCCACCCAGTATTTTCAGCTTAGAGAATGAAAAGTCTTCAGGGAATTTGGAGGACAAGGGATAGTAGCTAAGACCATTGCTTGGTTTATATAATTTCCTGCTTCCTCCCAGGTAATTTGAAACTTAATGATGTACCTGTTCCTACAGATACGCCTGTGACACAGTAACCTCCTTCTCCTTTGATTTTGGTTTCTGCTCCAGCAACTCTCCACTGCTCAGCCCGGACAAGCTGTGGGATGCTTATCAGGGAGAGAGAAACTTTAATACACAGGAGCAAAAACAATTTAAACAAAAATAATAGCCAAATGGTTTTAAAGGGCACCTCTGATAACTTATTGTGCCAATCCTGTTGTAGTCTCTTCTTTCCTTCCAAGTCTTTTTGTCTGACCTGTCACTGAAAACATAACTGCTCTTCTGAAAAGTCTCTCCTTGCACCCAGAGCAGAGCAGGAGTATCCCAGCATGTCCCTTCCCTCCCCCTTCCCCCAGATCGTGCTGCCCTCTGTGTTCTCTGGCCTGAAGCCATTGGCAGAGATCCAGAATCCATCCACTTACTCAGGCTCTGGCTTCTCATCTATATGAGGCAGCAGGTGCTGTTTTCATTAGCATGATAAGCCCACGTTGTCAACAGCTCCTGATAGACATGGCAGCCCTGAGCTGGCTGGAGGTGACAGTGTGAGGAGGGGCACAGGTGAAAGTGGACAGCACTCCAATTTCCTGAAGCCAGCAAAGGCTGCTCAGCAAGGGTAGCAAGGTGAGAATAAAGCAAAGGGCTAAATAAGTGCTGGAAACATCCTGCTTGTGGTACCAGAGGCTGCTGGAGAGCTTGTACCCAAACTCTAGCTTGGTGCAGGGGAGGTTACATCAGGAAGAATCCCCCCTATCCACCCTTTCTAACAGCCCTGTGACAGCTTCATAATTCATTAAGCTCTGGATGGCAATTCAAAAAGGGTCAATCACCAACACAAACAGATGTCTTAGAGGGGTCACCAGCACAGCTTGTGCCTTGCTGGAAGGCAGTCTAAGAGCTGACGGCATCTTCCTATCCAGCCTTGACACAATCCACATCTGTCCTGTGCACTGAGCAGAAACTGACCTTCCTACTGGAAGTCATCCCTACCAACACAAATGGCTGCAGAAATCACCGGAGGGATTCGTTCCCCTGAAGAGAAAGGAATGAAAGGGCACAGGTAGAAGGAGTCTGACCTCCTGAGGCTGATGACTGCAATTTTGTACTGGCTGTTATTCCTATTGCCCTCTGGTGGCTATTTTGGTATTTCGCAGCTACATGTCAGAGCCAAGGGGTGGGTTCTGTACCAGGGGCCTGCGCACAAGAGGGAAAGGAGACATGGCTGTGCTTGGATATAGGCTTCAGATCCCTCGGTTGAAGCCTTATATAAGAAAATGACAACTGTAACTGCAAAGCTACAGAACACAGTATTTGGGATGCAGGTATTTTCTTGATGAGCAAGTTTTCATAACAGTAGGCAGGTAAATTGATGAGGAAAACTTCCTCGCTTTTGACCCTAATTTTCCAACCCAAAGATGTGCCAAGTTTCTTGCAAACACAGAGGCTGAGCCTAGGCATCAAAGGCAGTGCCACACACAATACCTTAAAGGACATAGACATAGATATGTTGGAGAGGGTCCAGAGGAGGGCCACAAAAATGATCAGAGGGCTTGAGCACTTCTCCTGTGAAGAACGGCTGAGAGAGTTGTGGTTGTTCAGCCTGGAGAAGAGGAGGCACCAGGGAGACCTTATTGTGGCCTTTCAGTACTTAAAGGGCTTATAACAAAGAAGGGGACAGGCTTTTTAGTAGGGTCTGTTGTGATAGGACAAAGGATGATGGTTTTAAAGTAAAAGAGGGGAGAATTTTTTACAATGAGGGCACTGGAACAAGTTGCTGTAAGAGGTAGAAGATGTCCTGTCCCTGGAAACATTCAGTGTCAGGCTGGATGAGGCTCTGAGCAGCCAGACATAGTTGAAGGTGTCTCTGATCATTGCAGTGGTAGGTTGGACTAGATGACCTTAATGGACCATTCCAGGCCCAAATATGATTATGTGGTTCTATGACATAAAATGACAAGGCTCATTGAATCCCCCTGCTATCACTCATGATGCCTGTGGCAGGAAATCCTGGTTAGCAGCATGGAGCACCCTCAGTGGGAAAGCAGCACCTTTTCCAAATTATACTGAAGACAAGAAACCCGTTCCCCCTCCCTTACCTCACCGATGGCGCTGTTACAAACGGTGCTGTGGGACCATTTGTAAGCAATCACAGCCTCCACCGCTCAGCAGAGGTGCTCTTTGCAGGAGCAGGAGCCCCGGGGACGACGCTGGTGCTCTGGCTGCCAGGGGGCAGTGTGTCACCTGCAGAAATGACGGCTCGAAGGGCTGGAGGGAAACGCAGCAGGGATGTAACCACAGGAGGGTCATCCTCACTGGGAAAAACGCGTATGAAGAAGTTCACTAGGCAGAGATTTAACTCACCTGGAGAATCCGGAGCATCATATAAAGCTATGGACATTTCTCCACCAGTTACTGCGCTAGCACAGCTTTTCTAGAAAAGTGGCAGGTGTGACACTAGTTTCACATAAAGATGCAGTCAGAGCTTTCCTCAAAGGAAGAAAACTCTAGGCTTTCAGTTCAATAAAAACCCCCAAGACTTTAAGAAGCACTGTTTACGTATGTAACTGTAGCTCACATGCTAGAACATACACACGGGTACGTCAGAAAAGTGACATCTGAAAGCATTCAGCATTTTTCACCCATTTCATTTTTAGATCAGCCCCTGAGCCCTAAGTCATTCCTGTCATATCCATTTCCACTTTGCTATTCTGGCTCTGCACCCCATAAAATCTCACTAACGCCCTATAGCATGGTAGCTGCTCAGCAGCAAGTCCCTCCTGATCCCAGACCAGTGTGAGGGTGTGCCTGGCTTGGCAGAGAGGCTGCTGCTAGAGCCCTGTTAGCACTAATTTGCCTTAATAGCCCTGACCGACCTCACCTGGTCTGAAATACATGGACTGAGATACATCATCATAACCCTGGAGATTAACAACATGGTTGTCTGGGAATTGGCAGCATTAGCATGGATTTTCACTGTTCCGTACAATCTTTCTGATTCTGGAGCTGGAGGAGAAAGTCACCTCTGGGACAAAGTTCACACTGGGGTTCTGTAGTTGCAGAAGAAGCAGGGAATAGTTTACATGGTGCTCGACTAGCATCTGGGAGTCCCAAATTCAGTTCCCAGCTCTGCCACAGTATTCGTACATGACCCTGGATGATGAACTGAAATTCACTGCACTGCCTCCTGTATGCAGGCAGGGGAAGCTGCAAAAGTGATAAAGTGGGAAGCTAAATTAGCCATACAGGCTGGATTGGGCAACTCTGATAAGTAGAGAGCAGACAGATACCTCAGCAATGTATTTTCCACATGCTAATAATAATCTCTCTCCTCTTCTGTATGCTGTCCTTCATGTAGAAAAACTGCAGCCAGATCTGCCCCCTCATGTTCTCCAGGCTGAACAAACACTGCTCCAACAGCCTTCCCTTGTACGTGATGTGCTTCTGTCTGCACACACCTTAGTTCCCCTTCTCTAGACTTGCTCCGGCTTGTTAACATCTCTCTTGCAATGTGTACGACGGGTTCAAAACTAGACACATTGTCAGATGTGACCTCAGAAAAGGGAAACAAACACTTCCCTCAATCTGTTGTCTGTGCTTTTGCTAATGCAACCCAATATACCATTGTTTTTTTACCGATTGCAGTGATAGTCTTTCTTACACTGGAGTCTCAGAGGGCAAGGAGTGGCAAAGGCAGGGAGTCTATAAACCAGGGATTCCCCCTCCAGCCTCTCAAGGGAACTGCCAGACATTCATTTAAGACAGTTTTGTGTAAGAGCATGACAATGGGGTGAGGCTGTTGTCTGGATTTCATTAAGTGATTTGCAAACAAATTAAAATGTTGTGAAACAGTCCGGTCCCTATGGAGCTTAGCAATGCTCAGTTCCATTACCACTGTTGCTAAGGAAAGCAGAGGATATTCAGCATCTTTGACAGACATTTGCAGGCCATGAGCTAAAGGTGTCTCAGTGACATAGTGACATCAGAGTGCTGGTCAGTATTGGCTGTGTAACTTAAGATATGCTCATAAAAGGAAATAAACCCAAATTGCTTTTTCATTCTGGTTTTGGGGTTTTACTTTTGACATTTACTGAGGCCACTCTGCTCTGTGTCAGTTTAAGCAGTGGAGGACAGATTAAGGTCCCAGGTAGTTAACTACAGATGACTTCGTTCCTTGGAAAAACGACCCTACTGCAAGCTCTTGTGCCTCACATTTGGAATTACAAATGGCCCAGCAGAATCCAGGATGACATTTGATTTCCTTGTCAGAATGCAAGATTAAAGGAGGAGGTAAGAATCTCTTCCAGCAGTTGGGTAACAGGGGGAGACTGAGGCTAGGACAAGCAGTGTGTGAATATCTCTATGTTTAATATATATAATGCAAACTGGAATTATGGTTAAGTGCAGTGACCAATCCTGGCTGATGAAATAGCTGTCACTGGAAAAAAGTCCTAAAACCAAACAACCAAGTATGCAGCCACAAACGGAGATGTCTTTTTTCTCCCCAGCCAGGCTCTGCATCCAGCTCAACCCAAAAGCATGTTTGTTTTGGAAGCTGCAGTCTGCTGAAAAGTGTTTGGCCAAAATCCAAGGGGCCAACAAGTCCAGATGAGCTGAACAAGCTGTGTCCTTGGATCATGAGATGTGAACGTATTATTCAATCCTGGATTGCATGCATGCATGCATGTTGCTGGTGGTTATTTTTTGTTACAGGGTGGGGACCAAAATGCCTTGATTTGGACTAAATTTCTGTCCCCTAAATTAACTGTTTACGATTCACAATTTTATTGTGCGCTTATGATTTCATGGGCCTCATGCAGCCCTAGAATAGCTCCTCCAAGAACAACACAACCATACCAATTTATGTCAAATGAACAATCATCAGCGATAGTGTACAAACCAAGAGAGTCATTTGCAATTATATTTGTTTCAGGGCTGTCTGTAGAAGAATAACTATTTTTTTCTTAGGTATTTGTGATGAGAACTGAGTTGTTCCAGGTGATCAGAGCCTGTTTCTTTTTCCTGGGGTTACTCTGTCTGTCACCTGGGCCCACGACTCACTGGGCCAATGCGAATCTTCCAGTTTATTGAAGGGGCTGCCAAAACATAAGGAAGGTAACTATGATAACTTGCATAGCTGTCATTCAGTGAGATCATCATCAGTTTTCAACAGCCTCAGTTACCCAGGGAGGGACAAACAGCTTATATTTGTCACAAGGTCAAAACACAAGCAGTTACTGCAAAATAGTGGACGTATGACAAACCCCTACCATACCTTGACTCTTGGCAGTGCTTCCATGAAGCTGGGCCTTCAGATCTCAGGCTGAGTTAATGGAAACAAGCAGCTTATTTGACTCTAACTTCATGATCTTGCATAGCTTGATCCACAATCCCTTAGTGAAAATACTTGAAGTACTTAACCAAATAGCTAACCCTATGCAAAAGCACTACATTCCAGTGCTAGACTAACAGCAATATTGGGAAATAGGAAACTTTACGTAAAACAGTTTTACCAAAATAAAACAGTCTCTCAGCTTACTTTTAGTCACCTTGCAGTATACTACAACAGGAGATGGATGCATGAACTGATTTTCTTGTGAAGGCTAGATTCTCAGTATTCCCAATGACCTAGAAGCAAGCACAACAGGAAGAAGAATACATCTTGAGCGTATTTGTAGACACCATGTTGCAGATTTTAGAGGGAAACTTGCAGATTTCAAAAGAAGACAAGGATAATCTCAAATAGGATTTATTTTCTACACCCCTGTAACAATCAACATGCAGGAGTACAGGCTACTTGGGTGACTGGGAAATTTCTTCTGTGGGAAATTTCTTATGCATGTTTGTGTTCTGCACAACCTCACATTATGCTGAGCTGCTCTCCAGCTGCCATGAAGGTGTTAACTTGAATTAATTTCCACTCTTTCCCCAGAAGTGGAGCCTGAGGGGTGAATGAATTATGGAGGGGTCTTGAAGTGGCACCAGTGTCAAAGAGACACGTACAGGCTAGGCAGCCTCTGGCATGTGAAAAGGTCAATCAGGGCTATGGAAATGTTAAATAGATTATGTTTTTATTTAAAAAAAAAAAAAAAAA
>NDXB01010949.1:66602-92309 GCA_002631895.1 Agapornis roseicollis | reverse complement strand
GCTATGGAAAATATAAAAAAATTATGTTTTTTTTTAAAAAAAAAAAAAAAAAAAGAAAAAAGTGTTAAGTTGCATTTTCAAGTTTTGAAGAAAATGTCAGCCAGCAAATCTTTGTTTTTGGAAAACTGAGCAGTTTGATGAGAGTCCAAAGCTTCCATAAAGATGACAAAACCAGCTTACTTGTCTTCTTTGAAAAAGAATGCATTTCCCAACCAGCCTTAGCATGACACCAGCTTCTGCCAGCTGTGAAACAGCCAAAGATCAGTAGGGCCCAGGTGCAGGATCAGTGTCCCAGCAGCTGATGAACCTGTGCATGCAGGGTCCAGTGTGTCACTCAAGTTCCTCCTTGCCAACAGCATGACAGGCCAAGGAAGCATCATGAAGAGTTATTGTGTCTGTAATACTCAGAAACAGTGTAGCTGCAAATCTACCTGAAAATCCATTCTGTGATTGAAAACATGAATTGGGGGCAGAGTTCAAGACATATCTTTGCCAGATTTCCGTTCAGCCTAATAAACTCCTATCTATACGCTTCAGGTGCCCCACTGCAGAAACACCTCACTACCAGACCCCAGCTTCTGAGCAAAGTTGAGCTAACCCAGTTTTAGGTGAAAAAATGAAGTCACTGTTACTTATCTTGCCCTGCCATTAACAAAGTTTGAGCTCCATGTTGCTTTAGCATCCAGAATCACATGTTAAATCTTGCAGTAACTTAGGAAATCTTTGCACTTTCCTTGCATTAGAAGTACTGGGTATAAGAGTAATGCTTGTTTCAGACATTGGCTTCTTCATTTACTGGTTAGGATTTTGCATTAAAAAATTGCTCTTAAAACTTAGAGAACAAACGTTTCTTGAATCAAATTTTAGTCTCAGAGATCTCAAGAGCAACATGTGCACTTGTACTGAAGCGATTCTAACCATATCAGTCACATGTTATGTTATTACTGTTCCACAGAAAAAGGGCTCTTGGCTGATGATGAGGTTGTCTGCATATTTTGTCTTCTGACAGTTTCATTGCATTCCCCCGTCCCTCTTCACATTTTCCATGCTTCATTTCTTTAACCTAAGCCTTTTTGTCTCTTCTTCCAGGACAGAATCAAGTGAAACGTGAATCCAAGATACTGGAGTAAGTTTACATCTAGGTTAGAACAAAGTTTATTATCTATTCTCCTCTCTAACAGGGGGAAACTCTCCTGTGAGTTTACTGGAAACTGTCAATGGCACCCAACGTCATAGAATCAGAGAAAGATTTAGGTGGGAAGGGGGCCCTGGGGGCTTCTAATCTGAGCTGAGCTAACAGCAGCACCAACTCCAGCTCACTCAGGACCTTGCTCACACAAGTTCTGAATATTTCCAAGGCTGTGGGCTACAGCTGCTCTGGGCATATGCTTGATCATTCCGAGGAAAAGAACTTGTAACTTCTCTCCAACCAAAATTGCCTTTGTTACAACTTGTGACCATTGTGTACTTTAACCTAAATTACTAATGCTTACTTTTTGCCTTAATAAATTTTAACATACGGGTTTTGTACAGAAAGTGTACATTACAAAGGGCTGTTGGAGCAGACTGTTTGAAACAAAGCACTATCCACGGAGGTGGAGATGGCTGGGAAGCAATTCACTCACTTTTTTCCTTTTCCCAGTTTTCTGACTAAGGTAAAACGCACGTTGCGACTTCTGCTCCTGTTTTATTAGTTCGAACTCCTCCTTTTTTTGAGGGCTGTTCATTAACCTAACATCATTCTGGTTTGCAAACACTGTGCAGAAATACTTTATAGTTGCTTTTCAAACACATTTGTCAGAATCTTGTGTAATATCAGTGTATCTTTAATATCTTGCAAGTCTGTTCTTTGTTTCTTTACGTCTGAAACCAAACTGATGCTACTGAGGCCCATTTTAAACCTGTCATCTCTTCTTCAGAAAAGAATTCAGAACTTGCCTATCCACTAAAACTCAGGTGCAAAGCTGTAGAGGTGAGACTAGACTGGCTAGACATTGTCTTCATTTATGTCTGGATCAAATACCACTGCTGTAAAGTTGAAAAATTAAGGGTTCTGTATAGTGTCCTGAATTTTTCCTCCCCAAAACAGATTTGGAAACATAAAATAAGAAACTATTGTGAAAGGAGAAGTGCCTTTTAAAACCTTTTGCTTCTGCTTATAAGGCTTCCACCTCCATCCCTACTAACCCCCTGTGTAAGGGCATGCATTTCTCAAGGGTAAAATCGCATTGCAGCTGAAAAACCAAACACCCTCAAAGGCTGCAAGTAGTTTGCCATGCTAGCAAACTACATGTTACAACATTGGACCCCAACCTGAGTGCTGCCAACCCCTACATGGCTTTATGAGAAAAGGAACTCACACATCTATAAAAGTGTCTGTGAGTTGAGTTCTCTACTTTGTGTGTGTTGATGTGCAGGAGAAAAGAATTTCCTTGACCAGTTCAACAGCAGCACTATTTCAACAGCGTTTGTCTTTGAGGGTCTGGATTCAGTATAGTGGTCATAATCAAGCACCAAAGATTACAAAAGCATCAAGACATTTAAGTTCCCCTCAACCCTGAGCACCCAAATGCTTCAATTTCAAGTCTGAAAAACAGCACAGGAAACAAAGGCTTCCCCAAGGGCACATTTCTATTTATACTGCATTATGGGATACAGGAAACAACGGAGATGTGTCCAGGGAAGGAAGAAGGTTCTTGCAATGAAACAAGGTATGGACAAGTGCTGCAGGTTCTTACTGTAAGGCATGTGGATTTTATTCTATAGAGGGTGGACTGAAGCAAATCCAGGTCTTCAGTCTGGGATCTGAGCAGCAAGAACAACAATCAAAGGATGCTCAGAGAAAGCATGCAGAAACCTCCATGTGACAGCTCAGATTGAGCTGGACTGGCCAGTTTTGAGGAGAAAAAAACCCCTGAGAGATAATACAAGTATATGCGTAGGGACAGAATTAACTTTAAACTCTTTCATTCTTACGGCATCTTAGATGCAATTGCAAGTTGCACACCAAGGGGTGGAATTATGTGTTTTTTATATATATATATATATATTTTAAACCAGATTTAGATTATCAGGAGAACTTGATACCACAAGACACTGAGAAAGGGCATTCAGTTCAACCACCTGCATCACTCAAGCAGATTACCTCAGAGTTTGCTCCTATAGAAAAAGCAGCAGCTACCACAGCCAAATGTGAAAAGATGTCTCTGTGCACTCTTCCTTCACTCTCTTGATGTACTCACTCATACTTATACCTCCCATCTTGACCACCTATCACCCACTTAGTCCTATGCTGGGACCCACCCTCAGATCCCTACCGACATTCCTCATTTGGACAAGGGCATCCTCTCATGTACCTACTACCAAGCATATCAGATAATTTACGAGGTCGGTTGTGTCCAGATGCTGACCTGAGCTGCAGGAGAAACACGTCTCCATTGGAAAGGGGCTTCCCATTCACAGAGAAATGGGTCCTACAACCTGGGAGCCTCCATTTCAATAAACTGAAAGCAGCTCTTTGGAAATGGAGGGTATCAGCAGCTCTAGCCTACAATACCTAAGAAAATTCATACCCTTTAAAATGACAGAAACACTCTCTGTTCAGAAAACACAACCTTTTACGGACTGGTTCTGCTTTGACTGGGAGCTTTGCCAAGGATTTCAGCTGGAGGAGGAATGAGGCCCTTCATTTCACTTAGCTAGAACAAAACAACACAAACAGCATCACAAATGCCCATCTGGGACATTTACAGGCAAGGAAGCCTGTTTTCTTATCTACCTCCTCCTCAGAATACAGTGAAACACTGGGGCCCTTTCTGGTTTTGTTGCATTAAATTTTGACAGCACACAGCCTCTAAAGCCAGAGGTAAAAAGCTGCAACCCTTTTTGGGCCTGTGAACCGCAGCTGGAAGATTACACCAGTCTTCTGCCTGACTGGGAATAAAAGTGTCAAGAATAAAGGATGGGCACTTCCCATACATCCCCCATGCTCTGGAGAAAGGCATCAAGGAAGCTACTCTAGCAATATGACTGTCTGAGCTGTCTGCGCAAGTGACTTAGCACTTCTGAAATTAGAAACGTCTACTACATAGAGAAAGGGTAAGGGGGAGAGGAAAGGAAACGGGAGTCGCGCGCCTGGTTCGTTGACGCAGAAGCCTTCCCCAGGGGCCGGGGGGACGAGGTCCGCACCCAGGGGCGTTCGNAGGAGGGGGGGGGGGGGGGGGGGGGGGGGGGCAATAGAAGACCGAAAACAATATATTTGGCAAGCACATTGCAGAAACTTCTAGTAGACACTGCAGTCCCAGACCCAGTGGGCTGTGCTTACCTCACTTGTTTCACGTAGGTGAACCTAGCCAGGATGTTTTTCTTTAGTCGTGGGCAGTGTGACAAGAATGGGACATCCAAATAAGGTCACTCAGGATGTGTTTAACAACACCGGGTAAAGTCTGTGGCAAAGGCTCCTGCACACACAGACACACAGAGCATCCACTGTACGTACCGTTGGCTTAGTGCGTCATTATTCCTAGAATAAATTCTGGAGAGCCACTCCACCCTTGTATTTGCAACGCAAATACACAAAAGATGCGATTGTCCCAGAGCCAGTTATTACGGTGACTTTCAGGACGGGGAGGCAGAGAGAAGGGCCCCTGATTTCCCTGCCTTTTTTGAAGAGATGCAGTGCAAGGGAAGTTGTTTAAGGCAGAGGTGGTTTCAAATCTGTCAACCCAACCTCCCTTGTGATCTTTGAAACTGCAGAGAGCAAAAGGCTTCCTGAGGCCACCCCAGACACCCAGAGAGCACAGAGTTCTGCAAAAGGACAAGCCACACACCTGTTTAAATATAAGTCAATATGCTTTATTAAGCAACAGTGCTACAGGTGCTCCTACATGATGAAAGCTTGTCCAGCACTGAGAGGGAACGTGCATTTTCACTCGCAGGCAGCAACAGGGAAGGCAACCCCATTGTACTGAGCAGGAAACTCCTTTTGCAACTTGAAAATTTTGGGTGGTCCATAAACCATTTCCAAGGGGTCTGTAAAAAGTGACTGAGGGAAAATCACTTGTAGTGACTTGAATTTGTTGTAAAAAACTTGCCTTTCCCTTGTAAGTCCTCTGCAGTTGATTGCAGTGAAGAGCAATAAAAGAAAGGAGTTACTTTGCTAGCAGTGCGATAAGGGATGACATACAGTTAGTGAGATCACGGTTTTACAGATTTGAAACTATAGTTTTGATCCAAAAATGACTTAATGCTGAAACTTAAAGCAGTCAAAATGAGGGAAAGTCAGATCCCAGGCTGCCTCCATGACCCTCACTCAGTTCCTTCTGTGTACAGCTTTGGCTATAATTTGCAGTTAAATAATAATATTTAAATAAATTACAAATCTTTCCACTGAATATTTGCTTCATTCAGCACGGAAGGTGTTTATGTTCATTTACAGATGTTCAGTGGTTTGGGTCCCATTTGCTGTGTGTCCTGGGCTAGCACTCTACCAACAAGGCACGAATATCAGAGGCATTACAGCTGAGGCACCCAGCCCAGTTCAGCAGCCCAGACTAACTGCCTTAATCAGGACTGTGCTGTTCCTGAAGCAAGGAACATGGAGGCAGCAGGAACAGGCCTGGTATGAAGGCATGGCAGACAGAGGGAGGTGAATGAGACCCGCTAAAGGGCAGAACATCAATAGTTTCTTCAAATTTCATCCTGTGAGCTTCTCATCCACCTTTTCCTTTCAACCTTGCTCCAAAGTGAAAATTTCCTTGCTTAACCTCAGTGGTTCCTGACATCCCCCATGGGTGGTAACTCCAGGCTGTTTGAGCTGCTTCCAAGGAAAGCCCTGTGCCACTGTGGTACTTGGTACTGGTGGCATAACATTGCTGAGATGGGATGTGGACAATGTAGCCATCTTGACAATAAGATCGTCTGTGTTCAGTCTTAAAGCATAGGTCAGACCTACTCTTTCCCACCAGAATGTCTCATGCTCCACATGTACTCACATGGCTGTTTTCACAGCACCCACTTTCCCTCCTATCTGCTTAGAAGTGTAGGCTCCTCATGGAAGGGACTAAGCTGTTTTCCTATTTGAACAAAACTGAGCACTACCTGAATATCCGTTTGGACTAAGTCAGCAGTTAAAGAGGAACAGCAGTTCTGAGTTTGCTGAAATGTTTTTGCTTTTCAAACTCAGTTCTAGTTTTCTTTCTTTCTTCTAAATCAAGTGATATCTGTAAGACTGCAGCTGATTTCTTACTGAGAACTGAGAAAAGCTGCCTTGATTCATCAAACCTCTCGGAACAATATAGAAATCTAAAAAAAGCAATACCGACATGTGGTAAGGGTGCAGAAATATTATTGCTGATGTAACAGCATAACAAATACATGAGAAGAAAGGCTGTCATCACTAACAGACACAGCTGAAGAAGTCCACAAGCTTTCATACACCTTGTTACTTCAGTAACAGAACGGGTAGGAGAAGGTAAGTGGCATACCAACAGAAGGAATAAATGGAGCAGCCTGGAATAAAAAAGAAATGGACTACTAAAACCAACAATGTGCAGTGGCCATTCATAGATTTAAAACAAAGCCCTATGAAAAGGCAAAATTTGCCTTATGACCTTCACAAAGCCTTAAATACATTCACTTTAGCCCAGCAGCTTAAACAGAACTCTGAGGAGTCAGGAGTTAAGCTGCCCCTATAGGAAAATTTTGAATATGTCAAACAATTTAAGCATGTGAAAGCACTCTTTGCTTCTTTGACACATAAAACACTGAAACAGCTGCTCACAACTGGCATGTGCTAAAATGGGGTTTCAATACATTTTGCTAACATCTGAGATCTGTTTCTCCGCAGCTATGACAGTGGAGAGAGATCAGCTCAGTGAACAATGGCAAACACAGAAAAATGTCATGATGAATGCGCAATATCAAAGCAGAAAAACTGTGTTCACAAAAGAATCACAAAAAACCCCAAGAGGACACACTACCTTCTCACAGAAGGACACGAGCGCCTCTCACATAAACGTTTGCAGCAGCTTCTGAGGTATACATATGCACATTTCCATGGTACTCTAGCGGAAGGGAACAAAATTAAAACAAAATAACCAAACAATAAACCAACCAACACCCCCCCCCAACATTTAATACCAGAGTGAGAAATATTGGTGGATAATTTCAACAATGAATAGACACATCACTTTAAAAAGAAAACACAACCCTACTTTCTTTCCAAGGTATCCTTTAAATTGAAGCTTGTCAGACGTTATGACCAGTAAAACATCTGTAGCCTAGGCTGCCTTTCAGTGAAGACAGCTTTGTCACTCTACTTAGTGAAAGATATGACCCTTATACACTTTGGCTAAACAATGCTGGCATTTACACAGTGTATATATACTGATGTAAGTCTCTGGATTTACACAGGTATGACAGAAGAATTTGGCAGAGTTTTGCTAATTTTAAGCAATAAAAGCAAATCAAATCAGCTTCTTTAGTTGGTTTCACGTGTATCAATCCATCAATCCGTGTTTGGTGCTGGTGGCACTGCTCCACAGCTTGTTAATGAAACTAAGAATTCTTCGTACTCTGTCCAACAAGGGATTGTAACTGAACCTAAGACTGCTCCAATTAAAATCCTCATTTTTCCTTAAAAAACAAGTAAATTATTGTTCGGTACCCTTCAGTTTTGTATTAACTTTTGAAACAATACTTAACACAGTCTCGTTTTATAACCTGTTCTTCCTGTCACCCTTTATACAGTGTTGCATTCGTACAGCATTTTCATGCAGTAAATGGAAGTATTTTCTTTTTAGATCAGAAAATTTGTTTGCAAAGATGCAGAACATTGGCAGGACAACTGGAAAGCAGGTATTATGTCCTGGAGCATTTTTTAACTTCACTGTCCACTTATTACTTTTCCCTTTGTAGTCCTTCCAAGCTTGCTTGCTGTACCTGAAGTACTAAAAATGTGCCCATATGAGTGACTCAGGTTTGATACAGATCTTAGATCTGCTGTTCACACTAAGCCCTATGACTCCATGAAAGACTGCCAGCCAGATGTGCAATGCAGGAACAAACATGCAGTTTTAAATGTTTTACAGGTAATTTTCAGCTGTTTAGCCAGCTTTAAATTATTTAAGTGACTCAAAGTGAATCAGGAGGAATAAAAGGGACAACTTATTTGAAGTGGGTCATGCTCACATCAAGTTTCCTTAGCTTAAATGGAGTGACACAAATATCTGCACCACAGGCTTACTGCTAAACTTATACCATAATGAAGGAGGAATCAGGCCCAGAGCAAACTAACATCAACTTTTGATACATTTGCAAAGTATTGTATCAGTATTTGCTGTTTCCAGTAAATCAGATCTAGTTTGGAAACTGAGAGGGCAGGTGGCAATCTGAATAAACACGTCTGAAAAAAAAGAGATGGTTCAGGTCTGGAGGGTCATTCCCTTCAGTAAAAGTAAACTGAAGTGGATTGCTCTTCCTGGACCTAACAGTAGGGGCGTGGGAAGCTTTCAGATGTCACAGGGTTGTCGATAACATTTGAACATATGATTAGCTTTCGTGAGCTGTCTTTAGAAACCTTACATTTCTTCCCCCCCGCACCTTAGCCAGAGATCCTTCCCTTGAGGTTTCAGGCCACTTAAAATGTTGCTTTGACAAAAATCAAGGATGTGGAGAAGTTTTTCCTGTGTGATGTCATTTTGTTGCCCTTTATAAGACTCTGCAGAAAAGGAGGAAACTTATCTGAGGATTCACTCTCCAAACACAGGTGACCAAGAGCAAGCAAGAAGCACAGACTCCCATCAAGCTGCAGATACAGTCCAACTGCAAGGAAGGGTGAGCCATGCCACAGAGCAGTGCTTACTACCTGCTGCTGGTACTCTGTAGCCTGAAGGCTACCCTTGCCTTTCCCAACTCCTCTCCGCTGCTGAATCCCAGCTGGGGGAATGGAGATCGCCTAATGCACCTCTACACAGATACAGAGAGGAGCAGCTTCCATCTCCAAATCAACGCTGATGGCTATGTTGATGGTGTTCCTCACCAAACCATTTACAGTAAGTAGCTTACTATGGAACCTCAGTCTTCAGGGGAGTGGGGGAGGGAGCACAAGGCTTTTGCTACTTCACTACCTATAGAAAACCCTCTTCTGTTGTTAGGCAGACAGACAGAAGAGTATACCTATGGGAGGGGAAAAAAAATATTCCTTCTTGTAACTAAAAGGTTCTAAAATTGCCTTATCATAATTAATTTTCATGGAAAACTGAGGTATTTTTCTTCCTTTGCAGAATACCTGGCCCAAACACTATGGGTGATAAAAAAATCAGTGAGTTTTTTAAGACTTATAGTCCTTTCATAGCATTTCAGAAGTAATTCTCTTTTATTATTCTCTTATTATTTATTATTCTCTTTTATTGTATTCTCAAATCACAGGTAACTAGGAATCATAAAGTCATGTTCAGTATTATTGCTGCATAGAGTCTTCTTCATAAACTCAATTAAAAACATAAGCATATGTAATGATGTTTTTACAGGAGTCGGTAAGGAGCAAAGGATGTTTCCCAAGTTATCATATAATCAAAGAGAAAAAAGGATCATGTTCTGCTCTTTTTTTTGGTTTGTGGGTTTTATTTTTTTTTTGTCTCTTTTAGGAAGGACTAAAGAAAATAATGAACACACTGGCAGGAAAGCTTGCACTGTATTGTTGTTATCCTTCCTGCATCTTTAAAAGTGCTACAAAACCCGTTTTAGGTTTATGGGTCAAGAATAAGAGTGATGTTTTAGAGAACAGACAGGAAAACATGCTTTTCCCATATCTGCCAGGAAGCAAACACACCAGGGAAGGGTGGAGCAAGAAGGGTAAAAAAATCAGACAACAAAAGGGGTCGTGAAAGGGAGGGTCACTGAATCTCTGCTGGGTCACCACAGTACCACTGAGATAAATGAGAACTGAGAAGTTCTGCACAAAGGCTGCAACAACCCCCTGCAGCGGCACAGGCTGGGTGTGTACAGCTCTCCTGGATAGGACCTGAGGGTTACAGCAGGCACTAAGTCAAACACTCGCATTGAGAGGAAGGCAAACTATCTACTGTGGTCAACAGACCAAGGAAAGTTATTCCCACGTTGCTCAGCACTGGTGAAACTGTTCTTGGAGGTCTACAGCAGCCCCAGTTCAAGGTGGATGTGGAGAAACTGGAGCTGCTCTGGCAGAGGGTTTTCAGGATGGTCAGAGGCCTTGAGCACAATCTGTCAGGAAAGGCTGAGGGAGATGGGCTTGTTTAGTAGAGCAAAAAAGAGGCTAAAGATGACCTAATAACACAGGGCAGTCACAAAGGTGAGAGAGACAAACTCTCCTTGGTAGTGGCCAACAACAGAACTAAAGGCAATGTCCCCATACTGTGGTTTGGGACTTCAGAGAGGATGCTAAGGGAAATAAAAAGTTGTCTTTGGGAGTTAGTACAGCACCAGAACAGGGCACTCAGAGGGGTGGTGATGTCTCCATCCTGGGAGCATTCCAAAACTCAGACAGACAAAGCCGACAGCTGACCTGATCTCGGGTGGGCAAATAGTTCCAGGTCTCATAGGGAGGTTCATTCAGACCCCTGGAGGACACTTCCAGCCAGAGCATCTGTGGGTCTGCAAATTAAAGGTGCAATGTCAAACTAGGTCATGGACCTAGGTCCATGTCAAATGTCAAACTAGATCATCTCTGTTTTAATAAACAGGTGCCCTAATGATCAAGTCCGAGGGTGCTGGCTCAGTGATAATCACAGGCGTGAAGAGTGGACGCTACCTGTGTATGGACATGAGAGGAAACATTTTTGGTTCGGTGAGTGACTTTTACTAAGACAAACCTGAAAGGCAGGTGCAGTCTGCAACCATACTGCCTACTTCCTCAGATAAGACAAGTCTGTACAGCTACAGTAGGAGGATGCAGATTTAAGTGAGCTGAGAACCTGCCACTTAGGTTAAACTTCCCCCTGTTCTTTGACTGTATTGAGTTGCAGAGATGACAAAAATCACCTGAGCTCCTATTTGTGTGAGGGCAGAACAAAATCCAGTGATGGACCAATCTGAATTCCTGCTTAGCGCCATGCATAGAGCCATGGGTTGGGAGTAGCTCAAACAGTGCTCAAACAATTTCTCTGAAAGAAAACAGTGTTATCGTTATAATACCTTTGCTGAAAACATGGGCAAGCATCTCAGATCTACATCTGACTAAGCCTGAGTTACAGGGCTGGCAGATCAGAAAAACATTTGCTGCAAGATATCACCCCTTTTCCCATCTTTATTTGGAACTTGGCATTCACCAATCCGTCTACTTACAGGTGTCTTTCTTTTTCCCCTAAGCATTACTTTAGTCAAGACGACTGTGTGTTCAAACACAAGACCCTGGAAAATGGATATGATGTGTACCAGTCTCCCAAACACAACTTCCTGGTTAGCTTAGGCAGAGTTAAACAAGCTTTCCTCCCTGGTGTGAATCCACCACCATACTCCCAGTTTTTATCCAGGAGAAATGAAATCCCTCTGTTTCGATTCAACACACCTGAACCCCACAGAAACACTAGAAGCGCAGATATTGACCCAACGGATCCTCATCAAATCCTGGTCCCACAGAGAAAGATCCCTCTGTTTGGATCTCAGCTGCAGCAGCAAGCAGACTTTTCCCACGTGCCCAGAGAACCCATGAGAATCAACCAGAACGACGTGGTCAACCCAGATGACCCTCACGCTATGATGGATGCCAGGAGGCACGCAAGTCCTCGCTTCTATATTACAAAATAACTGTGGTCCCATTGCTTGCAAATTGAAGATACAGGCAAATATAATAGGCAAAAGGAACTGTCTAGCCTGTTCAGTTTGAATGTTGAAATGACTACTGGAAATCCGGGGTAGAAACCCTTAATTTCAAATCTTATACCTGTAGATGAGAGTTTATGGAAAAAACAAGTTGGTCATTTTCCAGATGGGGATGTGTTTTACTGGAAAGAAAATACATTTTTTAAAAGAAGAATACAAACCAAACATTTTAGGGTATGAATCACCATAAGTGTGCATCAGTGAAAACGCTAATTCACCTGAGTGAAACAAGAAACCCATATTATATTTCTGATGTAACTGGGAAGAGCCCTGGAGCATCTGAGATGCCAGCAAAGACAGGGAATTCCTTACTAGCACCATCCCTGACTGTGCAAGCACAGCAGACAAACTGTTATATTATTATATAAAAATTACTATTTATGTTTTTCGCTGCTAAGTTGGCTCTTCAGTCTCTTTTTATGCCCAAACGAGTAAAAAAAGTGACCACTCTGCTGTCATAAGAGCAGCACACATGGAAAACTGGAATAACTGGCAGGAAAACAGGACAGGATCAAATGGTCTTGTGTAGAAAGATTAATTTCTGACACTTACTGAATCCAAGCTGAGGTCTGAGAAAACAAGAAGAGTCTTACTGTCTCTCTAGTGCTTCTCTATCATACGTCTATATTGACTGAGTTCTACCATCACAGTATGGAAACATAATGCAGAAACATTAGTTTTGCATGTTTCCAGGATCACTACTAAGCCTAAGCCTTGATGTAAGTTCTTAGGAACACAGGACAAGCCAAATGATGAAGATTAGACCAAGGGTTCTGACTCATATTTTGATGTTTTCTGTCCTCTGAACTCATCATATTTTTGATTGGTCTCAAAAGGAAAGGAGTGATTCTAATGAATTTAGGAGAATTTCAGGGCAGGCAGACAGCTGTATACTTCCTTGCTTATCCAAATTAAAGCAAGACTTTTTACCTTGCTGTTTATACAGTGGAGAGGTACGATTTCATTTATATATTCTAGTTTATTAATTCAACTTGATTCCTATACCATTCTTCTTGGCTTTTGCTCCTTGAGAACTCTGGACTGCAATTACACAAGTAAAGTTTTCATTTTGCTTAAACTGCCATAAGTAAGTCCACAGAGCTCTCCAGGATCCAAGTCAACAGACCTACAGCAATTTGAATTGTGAAAAGTTCTTCCTTTTCTATATATTCTCTATATATTCTGTACAGTAGAACAAAGAAAAAAAGGTTGCTTACCCCATGAGCAGTCAGGGGATTTAGTCCCTAAGCTAAGAGTGAATTCACAGTGGATTTTGCATCAAAAAACATATTTGTAACTATAGAGAACTGTATAGGAATGTTGAAAGAATTAATTCTTCAAAGCAGATGCTGGCAATCACCAGCTAAAAGAAAGCCTTACTTATTTATATTGCAATATTTATTTATTTATTTGAATGGGCCTTAAGTCCCACAAAATATTTATAAATATTTATAACAATGTATTATAGAGATTATTTCCTTTTATAAATGTACCAATAAACTTTTCATTCTCTCCAAATGATGGATTCTGCAACTTCTGTTCAAGCTCCCCATTCCAGAAGGACTCGAGTGAACAAACGGTATTAGCACTGTCTCAGATTTTTTTTCTCACTATCCCCTGTGTCTTTCAGCCTCATAGGATGCATTTTCTGGGGTGTTTCATTCACCACAACTATGAAAGATCTGTGAAAGGTGATGAGAAAAAGTGTTAGTAGGTCTGGACTGACCATGAAAGGATTGTCATCTCTACTGGAAAACAACTCCTGCGACCCAGAAGCAGTGGAAAACCACTGATCTAGCAGCTAAGTCCACTAGAAAATATTTGTCATCCTGGCTTCAAGATCTTAGGATGAAAGATACTTGGTAAATTACCATTACTGCTCGCTTATTGCTGCTCATACAAACCATTGTAACGCCATTCCTAGGGCTATGCTGAGGCTCTGTTTTGCAGCAAAACAATCACAAAAAGTGCATTTCTCATGACTGAGTACAAAGTGCCAGGTAGACATCATCCATCAGTGTTTCACCCCAGCTTCTTTTGCCAGGGTGGGGTTTTGGAATTACACAGCTTGATGACTTGATATAACCTCCTATCTTCCCTTCTGAGACAGTGCTCTTTCCTTCCAGAGCTGCTGAGGTGCAAGGACAAGGGGTAGAGGAGACTGAGCTGACCTTTTCAAGACCTCCCAGCTATTTTTTTTCTATTGCTAGATTTTATCTCACTGCAGACTGTGTAATTTTACAAAGTGCTCTTCAGTAATAATCCTGTAATTGTGTTTGAGAACAGTTCCAGATAGTTGTGCTTCCTAAAGTACTGAACAACATAATAGCGTAACATGGGCTCATGCAACCACTGTTTCTGCTCTCCTGCCTGCTGTGCAGGCCTTTGCTAGGATATTTTCATCACCCACCCTCCTGTCTTCCCCTACCCTTGTCTTCAACCCTTAGCTTAATTTAACAGTGATTCACCCTCTTTTTACATTATTATCTGATTCTGTGGTTTTAAGAAAATCACAGACATTCAAAGAAAGTCCATGGCTAGGAAAGAATGAGCTTCATACAGAGGATTTATGCTGAAGCAGAAAGACAAACAGCATTTCTGTACCCTTTTCAGCCAAGCCCCTGTGTTTTTCACAAGGATGAATGAAATTTTATTTTTGAGTTATGTATGCTTGTGAAAGAAGCATGAAAAAAGAGTAGGGTGCCAGTCAGATACAGGTCTCAAACACTACCTAGAGATGAAGATTATGAGATATATTTGGCTACTCAAAGAAATAAGAGAGCCCTTCTTTTTTTTTTACCTGGAGTAGTTCTAACAGAGGAAGACAGGATATGAAGGGCCACACCTGGTTCAGGCTTCTGTTTCTGACAGTGACCAGAACCCGGCATCTGAAAGAATAGTTCCAATAATGATAACATAGCACCTGTTTTTTAACAAGCCTTGTCACACTGTTTTAGATCCTGGAGCATGATGATTCACACATCTTAGAGCATCCTTGCACTTCCCTTTAACCCTTATTCCTTTAATTCTGTAAATCTTCATTAACCTACCACACATCCCAATCTACTTTGTGTTCTGTTAAGTGGTTGATCTGGATAATATCTAACAGCAATTGAGTATTTTGCTTAGTAACATAGTTGAGGGCTATGTGGTTTCACTGAAGCACACTGTGGACAGCAGCTTGAATTAGACCACAAACCTGTTCCAGCAGTCTGAGCAAATCCTCATCCCCAACAATTCTTTGCTATATTCAAACAACATCTGGTGCATAAGCCAGGAGTCTATTTGCTGAGGCTAAGGCACAATCCTAGATGTTTTCAGAAGGAAGAAGGACCGATTTTAAGACTCAAGAAGCAGTAAGTTTGACAAATTAGCTAAATTTAACTTCAATTTCTATGATTCCTTGGGTGTTTCACTGATTTCGAAGTCCTTTTGTAAAGTAGGTCTCCCCTTCTTCAACCCTAAATGAGATTCATGTGCCCAAGAGTGAACTTCATTCCTGTCTGTAAGCTTTCAGTGTAAGCAACATACTTAGGAAGGCACAGAGTTTAAAACCAGCAACTTCCCAAGTGGAATATTGCCTACTTGTTCCCCCAAAACTAACCATGCATTAGGCACCAACTCCTGGATCTGCTGGTAACAGGATGTCTTTTACAAAATCCTATTGGTGTTTTATCTGAGTAACTCAGGGGTTTTGATTTATTTAATCCAGGTCGTTGTTTCCCATTTTTAAGGTAGAATTACGTTTCCCAGCTCCTCCTTAAAAGCGGCAAGAATTACAAGTGAGATCTCACTAGCGCTTTCACAATGGCAATGATTGTACAATGATTCCTTACCTTGATGAAAGACACCTTTAAGGATCAGGCTTGCCTTTCTAAACACAACACCACCAACTCCCCACTGTAAGTCAGAGGTCAGTGTTACCCCAGGTTTTTCTCCTCCTTCGCTGTTTTAAGCAATTAGCTTCCAGTTTGTAGAGGATATTCTTGTCACTGGTACCAAAATGCTGTGGTGGGTGGTTTCATGCCATGTCTTTAATTTCACACCTCCAATTCATCATTTCCTCCTCTGCATGATATTCTGACTTAGTTGTTGACGATGATTCCTCACTAATATTTCCACATTCCTGTTTTTATTCAAAATCATAAAAAAAAAGTGCCCCATGAGGAACTTAGGCAGCAACTTTGCTCCAGCTCAGTGTCACCTTGGACATTACTACTTACTCGTATGTCCATAAACTGCTTGCATACCTACTTCACCCTTGTTTTTTTTTTCTAGTAACATTTATCTTTTCCAGTTGAGCTTGAGATAGTTTCCATCGTGGCATGGTGTCAAGTGTTCAATTAAAATTCACCTAGATCATTTTCCGTCACTTTCCCCTTGCTAAACATCAGTTCTTCCATTAAAGTTCTATCAGTTTAGTCTAGTGTGAAATACTTATGGCAAAAATACATTTAATTATAGTCAAGGTTTCATTTACCTCTCTTGTCTGCAATTACATTCTTCTTCAGCATTTGTTCTAATGCCTTGGATGTTATTAAGGTGAAAATAACAGTTCTGTGAGATTACTTTGTCCTCTGTTCTCAAATAAAAAATATTTTATTTCCTATTCTCTAGTCACACAGTTCCACACCCAACTTGACAGATCTATTTAAAATACTTGCTTACGGATGTGTAATTTTAGATGTGCTTTCAGAATTCTGGGATAAAGATTAGTCATTTCCCCTGACAGAAGCATATTAAAATTCTTTAATTCTTGGCTTTAAATGTGGTATTTTGCCTTTCCTCATTCCCATTATCCATCTTCTTTCACCTTTGTGTTCAATATTGCTGTAAATGAAGTAATTAATTTTGGGAATATGATTTCAGACTATTCAATCTCTATTCCATCTACACAATGCAACATTTCTGATACACCTTTTGTTGCTTTCTATTTTGATACACACATATCTCAAGATGGTTTTGCTACTTGCTTTAATTTATTTTGCAAATTCTCATAATTTCATATCTAGCTTCTTTCTACTCCTTATAGTTTCTTTCCCAGAACCAGTACCTCATTCGGAAATGATCTAATCAGGCCTAGAGACCCTCCCTGCCATTTTTGCCCCTTTGTGATATAACTAGGTAATTTTTGCATGTCTAATTTAAACAAGCAAAGCTTTCCCCCTTTCTTCCATATTGAGTCCATTTAAAGCTCTTAAGTATAGTTGACCTTGTTAATTTTGTGATTTTTAAGTATAGCTGACCTCATGAAACTAATTTTGTGATTCTTCCCCTTCTGAAATAAAACCTTTTTTAATTCACTTTTCAATAGCTAGCTCTTCCAAAAATATGCTCATGACTTACCACAGTCAAGTCTAGTGCCTCACCACTGCTTCACTTCACCTATGGCTTAATCAACCAACTGGGCGTTAAGAGGGAGAGAAAAGATCACATCCAGTTATGCTCCAAAACGGGTTCTGTCTGGACCTCAAGTGCATTCCTTTAGTGCCCAGTAATTGCCTAGTCCCGATTTGTGTTTTTACCTTGGTACCCTCCTATGCCCATGTTCTCAGGGATCTCTGCTATTGTTCTCTGATTGTGCTCTCAGGGGCCCCACTGCCATCTTCTGGTGTCCAGGTAGGACATTCGTAGAGTCACCCAGGACTCCCTGCCTGCCAGAAAACCCCACGGATGTTTACAAGTGACATGAGAGCCATCTCAGCACAGGAGACCTGCCCAAACAGCAGGCTGGACTTACCACACACAACCAGATCATCCACAGAGTGGGTTTGCCACAGTTGTGGGTGTCAGGGAAAACAGCTCACATACTGTGCAGTTGACCTGTGCTCATGCAGCTGCCATTTGCCTGGGATTACTACATATCCAAAAACCTCAGGCTTGTGGCCAAAGCCCTCAAAAGAGGAACACATCTGGGGAAAATCTGACAAATTTCAGGTCCAGGCATGTGGGCTGTGGATCTGAGGCAGTCTCATGAAATACCAAAAGCTTGGATACAGAATACATCTGATCTAAACTCTATGTAAAAAAAACCCAACTAAACTTCTTCCTATTGCAAAGACAGGGCTACATCTGGAAAACAGAAACCCAAGAGAGAACTGTGGGAACAGAGAAAGTATCTTGAAGAAGAGCTGATAGCTTAGGGAAGGAAATTGTGATATTAACAGAATACTCTGCCAAAAGGCATGCCTGATGACTGCTAGACATTTAGCAGACTTGCCAGGAGATGTCATTGGTGAAGCCAAAACTGAGTAAGTGCTACCATGCAGGGAACTTTGAATTCTGATTTGTCTGTCCTGTCACCTTTTCCAAATCAAGCCCAGCCTGGAAAAGCACTGCTTAAACATGAATGATGACTTTATCAAAGGAGGTCTCAACTTCCCTGCCTTTTGAAGCATCACATCTCCTTCCAAAAGGGAGGAGAGTATCACTGGACTCTTCGGCAAAAGATAAGATTAGCTCAGAAAAAAGGGGACTGAGTTTTCTCTTGATCTTGGTGTTCTTCACAGTCACCTTTTCTTAGAATCATAGAGTCATAGAATAGTTAGAGTTGGAAAGGACCATCTGAAAAGACCTGCTTTTATTTTAACCTTGACCAGTTTAAAAGACTGGCAATTAGTTACCTCACATCTGACTACAGGCTATTATGTGGACAAGCAGAGATGTTTTCTAACATTTATTTCAGCACTGTTTTCCTACAAAGGTATTCAAAAGGAATGTACCTTTTTCTTATCACTTGAAATTTTTATCATCCTGGTAATGTATTTAACAGCTCGATCTGCTACCACAGCCTCTCTTGCATCTTGGCAGCTACTGCTGAAAATCCACCCTGTAGTTAAAGCCTTGTCTCCTGCTGCTAATTAGAGACTGGCATTTCACAAGGACAAAACATTCATTGCCCACTACTGAGTAATCCCTCAAATATTTATGTTCTGTTACTATCCCTAACAGAGCCATCTATAACTGCAGCTCTCCTTTCCCATGATCCCAATAAACTGTACGGAATTACTGTACAAATGTGCAAGAGCTATTTTATTAAAAAAGCAAGAAGATGGATTTCATCTCAGTGTTGATTTAAAGACCTTAAGAGACCAGTGCTGTACACAGGCATAAAGAAAAAAAGGTTTTACAATTCACTTCAGAAGCTTCCAAGATTACTGATTTACTTTTTAATGCATAGAGAAGCTTACATCTGATATGAGGAAGGTGAAACAAAACACGTAACTGTATTAGGGGAGGCTGTAAGATCACCTAGGCCAGCATCCTATCTCCAACAATGTCGAGTGCAGATACCTATGGGAAGACTGCAATAGAGCAACTGCAGAACACACTTGACTGCTTACACTCCTCCAGCCACTGGCATGTGTTTTTGCACCAATTTAGTGTGTTTTATAAAGTGTTGATTAGGACATTCTAGCTCTTAAGTTTTTAACTGAAAAATGTTATTTCATTAACATAGGAGCTATTTAGAAAACTGGAACAGTTTCACCCTTTGGTATTTTTCATGGTCAGGCACTACTGTACCTTCTGCATGCCCTATGGAAGAGTTAACCCAAGATAAAAGAATTTGTTAACAGTAATAAAAAATATGATCATAAAGACAAGGTTTCTTTGAATGGCTCTAAATTTTAACCACTTACACATACATTGAAGAAGGTAAATCATATTACAGAGGAAGAGTCAAAGATCGATATGGGAAGAATAACACCAAAGCATTTAACAAGTAAGTAGATGTTCCCCATGGATATTCACCTCATCAGCAAGAACAACATGTTAATTAACCTGCTTGAGGGTAGGCAAGAAAACAAAAGAAACCTCTTAAACTCAGCGAAACACATAAATCACTAGTGTGTTTTGAAATATTTGACAAAAGTTACTGCCTTATGGGAGGATTAGGTGTCCACTCATTTTCTAGCTGATGAAGGATGCACATTTTCAACTTGGTTACTCTGGCTCCAGGAAGTATTAATGGAATGACCAACAAAATTCAGGACATGACAATTACAGAAAAGTTCAAGCTATTTAAAGACCAGCAGGATGGCCTCCCGTTATGTAAGTAGCCTTCCTGAAATAAATGGGCATTACCACACACAGGCAAATTAAGAATGGCTCACCCTCTGCCATTAACTCTGTTAGTAGTCCTCAGTAAAACTTTTCTGCCTTCTTTGGATGTGACCAATTTAGCATTCAGGAGCCCTTTAGGAAGACACATTGCACAAGAAGCTTGAGGAGTCTGTGCAGAAGTCCACATTCCCATTTTTCCTTCCTGCAAACACAACTTATTCTCTACAGTGTATTAAAAATTAATCTTTTTTTTTTTTTTCTTGTGAAAGACAAGATACAGACACTTTGAAACAAGTCTTGAGCAGTTCCTCAAGCTACCACTGTTATCTCTGTACTTTCAATTTGCAACTAGGCCTTTTTAAATTTGACAAACACAAACTCACTGTTTGGGTGGTAATCATGCCTAATGTCAATAATGGTTGGATTTTTCCAGTTTCATAAACCAAGGATTTTTTTCAGTTTCACAAAATTCATGGAATCAACTTGCTTGGAAAAGATCTTTGAGATCATCAAGCCCAACCTTTACCCCAGGACTGCTAATGCCACCACTAAATCATGTCACTGAGGGCCTCATCTACATGGTTTGTGAACACTTCCAGGGACAGTGATTCCATCAATTCCTTGGGCAGCCTGTTCCAATGCCTAAGAACCCTCTTTATGAAGAAATGTTTCATAATACCCAATCTAAACCTTCCCTGGCAAAGCTTGAAGCCATTACCTATTGTCCTGTCAATTATTACTTTGCAGAAAGAACTGATACCCATCAATGCAGAAGTTCAGTATAAAACTCCAATTTGAATTCACCAATCCCAATTAAAAATATCCAGGCCTTCACTTTATGTAATGCGTTAGAGGTTGCAAGACCTTGCTGGCACCAGTTACCAGTATGCGTTTTTTAGACACCAGGTAAGCTGCTTTTCTTTCAGTGGACTAGTTCTCAGACAGAGCAGTAGGTGCTTTCATGTTTATTTAGTGGTTAAAGAAGTAGCAAACCTTAGGTTCATTTCCAGATTCTGAAAAAGACCACCTTGAAAGCTCACCACTGGGCCAAACACTTCCCATTTCAATCTCTACATTTTAGCATGTTAGTATTGGACAAACAACCACAGACAACAAACACAGATCCCCATTCTGTGTTCAGGTAAGAATCAACAGGAATTTCCTACTGAGTGACAGTCAGAATAGAAGCAGCAAAGTACAGTCACTAGAGTCAGATACTATTGCTGGTTTTGTTTTTTTTAGTAGGGTTGCAGTTAAATATAGCTACCCACCTGTTCAAGGAAACAATAGCAACTTCTTTTTACTCCTCAAAATTCAGATCTCTGCTTCAAGGCAGAGAAACCAAGTAGTATAAAGGGCACTGGACAGCATATTTTTAAAAATCATGAAAAAATTAAAACTTCAAACAGTTAATTTTGAACAGTTGCAAGCAATTTAAGTATATCCTCAACATCATACATCAGTGGTTCTTCCAGTTATGAGTCAGGATAGTGCTGATCCATTAGGGCTCTTCTCACAGTAAGAGACCAGCGTAGGGTTTTTCAGGAAAAAAAAAAAAAAATGGGAAGTTATATGAGTTATATGAGTGAAGCTTCATAAAGTAAAATTAACAAAGATTTTTACCTCAAAAGAAATAAAGATGAAATGGAGTTCTATTCAGCCTCTGCCTTTAATTTATTTTTTTAGACAGGCTTAAAATTCGCAAGTGAAGAAAAAGTATGTGGACATAAATAACATAAATCAGATAGTCACACTCCAAACACCCCAGTGGGGAAAGAACGCAGTACTAAAGCAACTACAGTCATCCAGCAACCAAACTTGCCTAATTCTAGGCAAAACTACTCATCCATTACAATTGACAAAAGTATTCCAGTCAGGTACGACTCACCCTATTGATAAGGTTCCTTTTCAGAAGAGAGCCTGTTATTTCAACCATGTTCACATGAGGTTCCTCATCCTGCTTACAGTTAAAAATAAATACTTTATGTTTGTGTACAGTGCTCTTCGACAGAGGTCTCAACAACCCTAATGGTTTCTTACAAAACACTCCTGTGAGGTAGGTGTATCATCATCCCCACTTCACAAAGGGAAGAAAGATTTGCTCAGAGTCTCACAGTTACTCAGCACCAGAGCCAGGAACATGTCCCCTGACTGTACCAAACCTTTTCCACTAGGCAATGCTCCTTTTTATGTCATACTATTGCACTTAATAAAAGTTATTTTAAGACAATGTATGTTTAATATTACAACATAGCATATTGTAATAAAATAATGATACAGTATAGTTCATCTTTGAGGTACCATTCCTCTCGCCTCCCCAACTCTTTTTATTTGGATAAAGCCAATAATTATGGACTAATGAAGTTTCTGTAGGTGTAGATATACAAGTGACTAAGTATTAAGTTTCTGTTCATGAAGAACATTTGTGTTATTTCTCAAGTGCCAACTTATATCGGGCACTAGGACCATGCAAATCATGTTATTTTAAGACGGTAAGCAGCTGCATGTCTTCATTTTTGCAGTTTAATGTCAGTAACTCCAGTCAATCTCAGTACTTACTACAGATACCTTTTCCAAGTGCAGGATGATGATATAGAACCACTTCCTCCTACAAACCCTCTTAAAAGACTTTTTGAGCTACACATTCAGCTCCCACATCTACTAAATGAGAATCTTGATTTAGACAAACACATGTGATTTCAGGTTTTAACAAATTTCCATTTTCAAGTTTTATAACAAAGTGACTAACTCCTGTGTTGGGACTGACAGAAGACAACTGAGACTTTGTTAAATCTGATGGCAAAGTACAGTTGAGCTGTGAAACAAAATAACCAATCCAGTTCCTCATGTAGGCTCCGTGACTCACCACTAATATATTGGCATCTAGTATTTTAGAAACTCCACCGTTATCACAGCTAAGCTCTGCTTCACTGCAGTGGTTTGTCCAAGGGAAAACAAACTGTTCTTCAGATGTTCCTGAGTTTCTGCTTGCTGCACCACAGACATCTTGCTTCTTCTGTTCCAATTCAACAGCTAGCTGACACAGAAATTCAAAGAAATCCCTTGCACGTTCTTTTACCTACAGGGAAAGGTCAGAAGAGATCATTGTGAAGAATGCAAGAGACTCTGCCTTTCAGAAATCTGAGATGGAACTACTTCAGTTAAAAGACAAACATTAAGCACAGACAAGTCTCAGAAATCAGTGCAAAGTTACTGAATGCTGTAAAAACTCCTCTGCCCTCCAAAGCCAAGGCTGGAAGTAACTGCCACCATCCTTCTCCAAATGACAGCTTCATGAGGAGACAATCTCGAAATCAATACTATAGCTCTAAAGAGATTCCCTACTTGGCAGACACTGTAATTAGGTCAAGTGTTATTAGCTTATAAAATAACAATCTTTAGTTGGGCTAAGCTCTCAATAAGATGTTCCAAAGTACATATGCAATAGCTGCATCTGCACTGAAAGTAGGGTACAAATAAATAAATACCATACTTCATCCAGTGTTTCTCCTCCAGAAGGTGTGAATGAAGGACACTGCTCTCCAGCAGCCTTTGCCATAGCCTTGAGGTCAGCCAAAGGCCTTCCTTCTGCAACACCATATTTCTGTAAGAAACAAGAGAGGGTTTAGCCAGATGTATCAAGTCTCCCATACCACTTTCAATGCAAACATGTCTTAAGAGCTCTGTTTTAATGGATTCTCAAGCATAAAACACAGGCTTTTTGTATTTTATTCCAGTACTGGGGGAGAAGGCAACTTCTCTGCTATTTAAGCTAAATGTATATATACAAAGTGTGTGTATATGTATATGCTGGTGTGTAGGTGTACATTTTCAACACTCAATTCTTAGCATACAAAGTTCAAGTGTCTTTGTAACTGACACTACATTGCAAACACCTTTGTATGCTGCTATTCACATGAAGATAAACTGTCCTGTCAAATGTTGTTATGCACATTTCAGAAACCCTGATGTTGATGATTAGGATATAGACACGTACTTGTTACCGGGGCTATGTCACTACCCACTTATTATGGCACCTGACTGCATATCCACAACAATTAATTTATTACAGTCTCCAGAATTTAGACGTATTGAAACACATCTACTTAAGCCTCTCAATCCCTTTCTCTACAGCAAAATATTGAGAGTTTAAGAACACCAAGACAGATATGAAGAATTCAGTGCCTTGAAACTGCTGAAATCCTAATCTTATTTTTCCAGATTCCTCTCATGAAAGCAAGGCACAAGAGAATAAAACTTTCCTAACAGGATCAATGCCATATGTTGTCTTAAAGGACTCTGCTTATTTTCATGCAATTCAAACTTAATTCCAGTTATAGAGAGTAGTGACTTACAAGATGTGTTCTGCGGACACTGTACTGGCATTTCTATATATCCATACAAGTGCTATAAAAGGAGGAAACAAGCATAACAGCGTAACTTCCTAAAATTCTGTATTAGAAACTGTAGTTTCAGGTGATAAAGCAACTAAAGGAGTTTGGAAGAAATTTACTTGTTGATTTCAGTGGAAGAACTGGAATTTCCGACAGAAAACAAAGATCCAAATAGGAAATGCTACAATCATGTTACGCTCGTTAAACACATATTTGCATGCTGGCAGTAAGCCATCCCACTTTTGGTTTTGTAGCATTTCTTTATTTAAAATTCAGCTGACAATCTCACTGTAGTAGCTGAAGGGTGGTTCATATTAGCAGTAAAAGCCGGCATCTGAATTTATTCTTATCAAGATATACTTAAAACCAGACAGGAGGTACACAATGCCTGTTATCAGGCAGAGAAGCTAATCAGGAAAGCAGATTGTTCCATAGACAGAAGAAAGCTTTCCAGGAGTCCTTGGGTAAATGAAAAGGTAAAACCAGCTGAAAAGTCAACACTGATTTGTGCCATCAGGCTAGAGAAGGTAGGCACAGAGAGTACCTTTAACACTTTACATACGGAGTTAAAAAGCTTAGCTGTTTTCTATTACACTTAAGATAATCCCCTCTACATGTAAATCTTAGCTTACTTGCATCACTAAAGCATCACAGTCACAGCACTAATCACTACATTTTGGCTTTGCTTCACAATTCTGCAAACAATTTACAATAGCCAATGTGAAGAGTTAAGTTTTCAGTGATTAAAAAAAAAATCAAATAGTGCTCTCCACTATTAAATTTACCATTTAATAAGCCAAGATATGCATCAGCAGCAAGTTACACTTCAAATTGTTCAATGTTCAATATTGAAACGAACTGTTTTGGCACTTACTCTCTCTCGAAGTCTTGCATCACACTTGATTTCCAAATCTTTGCAAAACTTATTTTTTCCTAGAATTGTGGCAGCAGTCTAAAAAATGAATACAAGTCACATCAATGAGCTGTTTTCTCATGGGATAGCCAGACCATATTAGACCACCACACCCAACATCAACCACACTGGCAGGACCCAAAAATCCGAGATACAAAGGTTTTCAGCTAGTAGTCTGTCAGAATTGGATATAAGGCCTGTGCCAGGCCATAAAAGGCAGAAAACCTGCATCTTCTGAAAGTTCTTTCACAATTCAAAGCCCAGAACAGTTGAAGACATTTAGCACCTATGAGAGGTGTGCAGCAAGATGAACAGCAGCACAGGATTTACCAGGATAAAAGCTACATCTTCTCTCAAGTATACTGCCACTCACAAAGCAGTCGTGCCAACGCATTCTTTGTAGTATGTAGGTCAGATTCACAAGCAGTACGTTCCTAAAAACTGATCAGTTAATCCAACCACAAAAAAAAAAAAAAA
>NDXB01010949.1:53156-64400 GCA_002631895.1 Agapornis roseicollis | reverse complement strand
AACTCCCACGAAGTCTGAAAAGCTTGTAAAAAAAAAAAAAAAAAAAATAGCAAATACATTTCCTTTTTGCAAAGGACAAATTCAGGTCTGCCTCCTATGATTCTACACTATGAGCACGCAAATGTTTCTCATGGAAAAGGTTGTCCCTAAAATAAGGAATAAAATTAACAAGCTCACTCTCAAGTGGCTGAGCGTTCAAAACCAATTCCCCTAAGGCAGGCACATAGCACAAGAATCCCATGAACATTATAAAGCACTATTAATAGAATCATAGAATTATGGAATAGTTCGGGTTGGAAAGGCCCTTAAGACCATCTAGTTCCAATCCCCCTGCCGTGAGCAGGAACACCTCACACTAAACCATGCCACCCAAGGCTCTGTCCAGCCTGGCCTTAAACACTGCCAGGGATGCAGCATTCACAACTTCCCTGGGCAATCCATTCCTGTGCCTCACCACCCTTACAGTAAAGAATTTCTTCCTTATATCCAATCCAACTTCCCCTGTTTTAAGTTTTAAGCCGTTACCCCTTGTCCTATCACTACAGTCCCTGATGAAGAGTCCCTCCCCAGCATCTTTATAGGCCCCTTTCAGATACTGGGAGGCTGCTGTGAGGTCTCCACGCAGACTTAGCCAGGCTGAATAGCTCCAACTTTCTCAGGCTGTCTTCCTATGGGAGGTGCTCCACAATTCTTGTGGCCCTCCTCTGGACTTGTTCCAACAATTCCATGTCCTTTTTATGTTGAGGACACAAGAACTGTACTGTTATGTTTTTAAATATCATCTCTGCCATTCACACACTCAAAGGAAGTGACTTATCAGGCAGTTATTAGGCATTTTTAAAATACCCAATTATTGCAGTACTCTCTTCCTGTCTCTAGTTTGCTTTCTGCCTAAGTTGTGCTGCTACAGCAGTTCATGGAACTGTGCTGCAAAACTGTTGACTAATGTTGAAGATCCATGTTTTAAGGGAAAAAGGTGATTTAAGCTAGATTTTGTGGATCTGGATTACATCAAGGCTTCGCAGTCTTATGTAGCAGGACAATGGAGCAAAAGGCAAGCAACCAGCAGGGCTATCAAAAATTGCTTAGCTGTTTCAATGATATGAAACCTACACATCTCCTGAAATCACAGCATCAGTCACAGCAGAGAGAACAATAGGACTTCCACAGGAGACATGATCTTCCTTCAACAGCTAATCATGAGATCAAAAACCTCTATCTTTCAAAGCTCTGTTTCCTAAAGTTTTTGAGCATTTTGTAACTTTGCACACAAAACCACATGCAACCCCATTCAGTAACTAACATTTTTAACTCTTTAATTAACCTACAAAAATAGTGCTTCAAGATGAGAGGTGTGCTATTTATTCAAATCCAACCTTTCCACATATTTAATGATCCTCGCACTGAATTTACAGCAAAATTTGATCTTGCCTATATTGGTCTGCATTCCTCAGAAAGACACAGCATTCAGCCATAATGCATAAGACAGTAGAACAATATCACAGCAAATTTGTTTTGTTTCTTCGAAGAAAAACTGACTTCAGCCTGTGTTACATCTCAGTCCCAATTACTCCTTTAGTAAGAACCTATACCCTTATAAAATAAAAGCAAATCCATTAGAACAACATTGCAAGACATCCTGCAAATTCACTGGCTCCTAACAGAGCTGTTGTCATTGAAATTTCCTCAGAAGCCTTCCTGACTTCTATAAAACTCAAACTGCAATTCTAAGTCCCTTAAAATACCTTTTGGCTCTCTGTCACTGTATTATTTTTTACACCATCAATAGCAAATAAATGCCAAATTCTGAAGCTAATATTTACATTCAGTTGCCTCAAAAAGCACTTGCCTGCTTTGCTCGAAGGAGGTCACTTGAAAAGACATGAGTAAACTTCACATTACTGAGAAACAAACCAGCAGCATCTGCTTGTCTGAAACCAGTTGCAGAGAGCGGCTCATCCACTCCTTGACCTAAAAAATAGAAACCCATCAACATTAAGACATGCAAATTTTTGATCATTTAGCTGAGCAAGCACAACAGCAATAAAGAATCTGCTCAGTCATGATAAAATCCTTCTCCTCCAGTAAAGTCAACCTCTTGTAAAAGTCACTGTTCCTCTGGCCTTTCATAAACCATCACACAGATGACAGAAGTGGGAGTACAGACTAAGACGACGGAAGGATCTTCATTGATATTTATATTAATGTATACATATGACAAATTTAAACATTAAACAGAGACATACATTTTCTAAACATGAGCAGTCATTTCAAAACATTTGTCCTTTTTAGAATGTCACTGGTAGGCTTCCTGCAAGAGGTGCCTCACAACTGAAATTGAAATGCTATAAACAGATCTGTTGATTGTAAAATAAGAAAAAGGACATTACAACTGAGATAATGCTGCTGATATTAAAATACATCTACAGAAAAAAATACATGCACATGGGAGAGTCAAGCCATTTGTTGATATTCTGTGGAGACCCACTTCAAACCTTCATAGCTGTATGCAGTTGACAGCTGTATGCAGTTGACAGTGGTAAAGCTATCAAGCTAATGTCCTGGCTTATAAATAACATCTGTTAAGGTTTACAATATTATTCCATAATAATACGTAACGTTTCAGCAGTTGGCTGCAGGATTTCACATTTTGCAGGGAAGAATAATTTTCCACCTCTAACAAGCTTGCAGAGTAACTGATACTAACCTTGCAGTATCTTGTCTTTGTTGTATCTTGTTTCTCCACTGAAAGAGATTATAAACAAAACAAAATTAACTCACCATGATTTTGCTGAATGTTGAAATTACTTCCTTTTATTCCAGGTAGGTTTGGCTTAGTAAATATTGAAAGCATCAATAAAATAAAAGGAAATAATTTCCTTTTATTCAAATAAAAATCAAACAAAAGGAAGTAATTTAACTTTATCATAAATGCAGCATAATGTACCTAGTACAATTACACCTCCATGCTGGAGAGAGAGAAGTTGCAGGAAGACTCTGGAGCCCTCTTATGAAAAACTTGTGCTAGCCAACTGGACCTCTGCAGTTTAAAGAGAAGCCAATTCAAGAGGTTATCAAAGACAGCAGCAGAGCAGGCTGCACACATTGAAGAAAGAGCATAACAAGCCAGAGCTGTAATAAAACTAGCAGAATGCACATCACCTTCTTTAGGAATATACTATCTTGAAAACCATAACTGACAGTGTTTCATGAGAACAGTGACTAAAACTATCTGCAGACTTATTTAGGGGGAAAGTCTAACAACTAAATTTCATATGAACAAAGTTAAGCATGCTGACTTTGCTGAAACCCCCCACCTGACTGAAATGTCACATGCTTAGGTTTTTGCAGTACTAAGGCCAAGTGCTCTACTTGGTTTTTATAAAGAGAGCCATCAACAAGGCTTTGTGGAAAGTCCCCAGGATGAGCCCCAAATAGGTAACCGATCACAGAAGGCCAGTACCTTTAAGACAAATCACTGTATTTTAGTATGCTTTAGACTCCTGCACAAGGGGCAGCAACTTAATTCTTCAGGCTTGCACCATGTCCTGACAGATACTTTCAATACATATTATGCTAAAGGAGAAAAAAAGTTTAGCTTTACTAAAAATTAGACAGTTAATTACTGTCAGCTGCCCGGAACTGGAGCTATTCTGCCTAGTTGACTACAAATCATTGTCAATATCCACTGTAGCCTTAAGGCAAAACTCAGTAACTTCAATGAAGGCTGTCCAGCCTGGGAAAGAGAAGGCTGTGTGGAGACCTCATAGCAGCCTTCCAGTATCTGAAGGGGGCCTAGAAGAATACTGGAAAGGGGCTCTTCAATTAGGGAATGTAGTGACAGGACAAGCGGTAAGGGGTTAAAACTTAAACAGGGGAGGTTTAGACTGGATATAAGAAATTCTTTGCTGTTAGGGTGGTGAGGCACTGGAATGGGTTGCCCAAGGAGGTTGTGAGTGCTCCATCCCTGGCAGTGTTCACGGCCAGGTTGTACGAAACCTTGGGTGACATGGTTTATTTAGTGTGAGGTGTCCCTGCTTCTGGAAGGGGGGGAGGGAGGTGGAACTCTATGATCTTAAAGTTCTTTCCAAGCCTAACTATTCTATGATTCTAAGTCACAAACGCCAATTCTTTAATGTTCCAAAGCAGAAATGTTAGGACAACCACCCCTAAGTGAGCAGCCTGCCCAACCAGAGACCTTGTGGCAGGAGACAGGTCTCGAGAGCAGCCACTCAAGCATTCCCAAATAGTGTTTACTGATGCTACGTATAACCCCGTACTTTCACCAACACCAAACTGCATCGAAGTGGCTTCATCTGTCCGGCCAACTGCAGCGTATACCACGGGCTCACGCACCCCGACAGGAGCGGTAACGCCAGAGGCCGTACCTAGGCCATTCCGAGCCAGCCCCTCCGGCTCCAGGGCCGCCTCGGCCCCCTTCCCGCCTCCCTCACGGGACACCCCGGCGCTCGTCCCGCCCGCCAGGCCAGCCATACGGATTGACTGACGGCAACCAAGTGCGCCTAAGGGACGATGGAGGGGTGAGGGGGGGTCGGAGGGGAAGGAAAGGAACTCCGCTGACATCACAGCCCGTCCCGGCAATGGAAGAGGGTAGAGGGGAAACGGGTTAAAGGCAACCGGCGGAGCTGGGGGTGTCGCGGTACTCACTGCCGGACGATGGTCAACCCGAAGCGCACCATGGCCTGACCCACAGGTACGCACAAGGCCGGCGCGGCCCGGCCTGGCTTCACCCTGCACTGCGGCGCCCGGCCCCCCACGCCGGCCGGTGACGTTAAGGCCCCTCCCCGGCGTGGCGGCGAGAGGGGGTGGGGTCTCTCCGGGAGCCGGCGGTAGTGGGTGCGTACTTGTGTCCGTGTGTCTGTCAGTCCATGTGTCCGTCGGTCCGTGTGTCTTGTCAGTCCGTGTGTCAGTCCCCCCGTCTGCCCCGGCGCCGCCAGGCAGGCCCCAGCGATCCGGGGAGCCTGTCCGCGGAGCTGCGGCCCGCCTCCTGCCGGGAGCTCCTCGAGAAACTTGACTGCGCTGGGGGAGGCGTCGTTGCCCTTCTCTGGGCCCGCTCCAGACTTAGGAAGTAACAGAGAAGAAGTGGGGTGTGTGTGTGTGTGTGTGTGTGTAGGTGTGGAAATTAAAGCAAACTTACCTCCTACACCCTGTCTATGTCGGGGTGATGTTTTCAGACTCGGGAGTAAAGCTGGTGCCTGAGCTAGGTACAATAAGTCAGCTCTCTTCCTTTACCTAGCAGTGTGCTTCCTGCACCAGCTGACAGCATCTGTGGGAAGATACGAGACATGTGCATTTTCTAGCTGACGCTCTTGTTGCTTATGCGTTACTTTCTGGGTGAGCAGGGGGATGCTTCTTTCACTTGCTGTGATTTGATATTCAGAATCTTACTTTCCTTAGTGACAGTGAAAAAGCAAAGCAAATAAAAACAAAACAAAACAAAACACTGAAGAAAGAAGTCTTGCAAAAGTAGACATTTATTTTGCTGTTCCTCCCCACTTACCGTTTTTGAAGATCCATGAGAAAACACATCTCACAAACTGCAAGGGCACAGCAGAGCGGATGTTTCCCTGAACACAAATACAACATTCACCTCCGGAGAAGTTCTACTGTCCAAAAATACAAAGAATTCAAATGGTTGATATTTAGGAAATGAACTATAGCTTCACTACAGTATTGATGCAGAATAAATAACACGTAATATGTATTTTATGGTTGCAAAAAGCAAGGCAAGAAATGGGAAAGTCGTGTAAGGGTGAACAGAAATATCCAAGGAGCTATAATAGCACACAGGAACTAAGAAACTACCGTGTAAAATTAACATTTTAATCATTTTGCTCATAGTGTTTTCTAGTACACAATGAGAGAAATTACCCAACTGCTAGCATTAAATAATAGCATTATAAAATTACTGCTGGTAAAATGGACAAAGTAACAGAAGGAGCAGCCACAAATCATGTTTTTCCTTTCAGAAAGCTCAAGTTTTATGGGTTACAGGCAGCCTGATTAACCAATTAGTTGGTTAGATAGCTGAGTGTATTTCCTTCAGGAATAAAGGCTGTGTAAAAAATCAGAGACATTCTTCCGGGTTGCCCAGAGACCTGATCTAACTTAGAAAGTGGTTTGTGCTTTAACACCGAGCACATTCTAAATGTGAAGACTAAAACATGTTTGTTTCATTTGATAGCAGTTTAAAACAGATGCTAAATTAAATATTTAATGCAACAGCTTCTCTCTCTCATTCACCTTTATCTTCCTTTGGCAGAGTGGCATAACCTTGTATTTCTGCAGTGCCTCTCCTCCATGGATTTCAGAACTGACATTTTCAAAGGGTGAGACCAGTGGCATGTCTGGCCTCTGAACCAGCCACTGCCAAATGACTCAGCTCTGACCTATTTCTGTTGTATCACCATTAAAAACAACTGTGTTTTGATAGAATTATAAGACCCCAGCTGTGTTTCAAGTGTGTTTTAGAAGGACAAGAAATAAATAGGAGTCAACACTGTCTGTACTCTTGTAAGTGCATGTTTTGATACAGGTCCCTCTGCAAAAGTGATGGCTCTTCAGGCAAAGTTAAAGAGGCTTTGTCTGAAGTCCCACAGTTTGGGTTTGTGAGAAGACAGCTTGAAAGGCCTGCAGCTTCTGGCTTAATGGCCTCATGGTTTGGCTATTAGATCATGTTTCCCTTTTCCATTGTTTAGTCCTCTTATCTTTGCCCCTGTCTTCATCTTCATAGCATATGCATATTTTTCCCTGAGCATTAACATTCTTATTTTTCATTTCTTCTTCTTCAGTCATTTCTCAGATCTGCTGTAGCACATCAAGCCTGTATTCATGAGGCTGGTTTTTAATCTGACCCATTAAAACAAAGCATTTACAAAGGACAACTTCTAACATGAGCACAGAAGCTCATCAGATGAGGAACAGTATTTTGAGGAAGGCATTTTAGGAAGAAAAAGCTTCTGTAAGGCACAAATCTGAAATCCTCACCTGGGCTGTATTCCCTGCTGCCCACTTGCCATTTGGGATCTGATCTTGCTTCCTGCTCTTACAAGTGACACCAGCCCAGCAGAAGCCTGGGCCAGATTTCCTCATCGCTTTTCTCTCTCACTCCTCTCCCTAAGTAGTATGGCCCTAAAGGATGTGGTGGCATGCAGAAATCCATAAGTTGATCGAATCCTAACACAGAGATTGTGCTGTGGACAGTTTTCAACTCAGGCTACAGAACAGGGTTGTGCAGTACCTTTGTGGCAACTGCAACGGTTGCTTTTATGGGGAAGCAACTTTAGGAAAGTGTTTAATTATTGTTAAGATGGTTTTCAGTGTGATACACGGGCTGCAGAGGGGGAGCAGAGCCATCCCCTTGTGCCTCTTCCACTGAACAGAAAGTTCTATGTGCTCCTGTAACCGCACTTTAGACCAGTTTGCCCAAACCCCCAAGTGTAAAAGAGCGCAAGTCATGGTTGCAGGTTTTTCTGGCTGATGAAGGCGTTCAGGTGAGCTGTTGGAGCAGTGGGAAGGTTCAGTTGAACATCGTTCCTTCCCAGCAGTGTGGGAAACCCCGGCAGCTCCTGAAGGAGCGCCAGGAATAGCTGCAGCGGTAGGAGAAGCGTTACCGTCATCTAGCGGTGCTCCTGCAGTCTGCACCCTCGGGTTTTTCCGTCCCGTTCTAGCCAGATTTCCCACTCAACAAGCTTTGCACCTCACTTAGATTACACATTTGATCTTTTGCCGCTAGCCATCGAGGAGAATCACATCCAGATTTTACGGGTTTTTGTTGCAAGTTTCTCTAACGTCAGGCCAAGCCTTAATACCTAAACTGGGAAAATAAACTGATGCCATAAGAGCACTTCATAAAGATCAGTGCTTTGTCATGGGTAAGAAGCAAATTCGAAGAAATCAAAGTAAAAAATTATTGGGGAAACAAAGAGGTTGAGCCTGTGGAAGGTAGAACATCTGAGAGGAAATACTGTTTGGGTGTGCTGGGTAACAATCATAGAATCACAGACTGGCTTGGGTTGGAAAGGTAACAGCATCTAGTTCAAATCCCCCTGCCATGGGCAGGGACACCTCACACTAAACCATGTCACCCAAGACTCTGTGCAACCTGGCCTTGAACACTGCCAGGGGTGGAGCATTCATTACTTCCCCGGGCAGCCCATTCCACTGCCTCACCACCCTAACAGTAAAGAACTTCTTCCTTACACCTAACCTGAACTTCCCCTGTTTAAGTTTGAACCCGTTACCCCTTGTCCTACCACTACTTAATGAAGAGTCCCTCCCCAGCATCCCTATTAGCCCCCCTTCAAATACTAGAAAGCTGCTATGAGGTCTCCACGCAGCCTTCTCTTCCCCAGGCTGAACAGCCCCAACTCTCTCAGCCTGTCTTCATATGGGAGATGCTCCAGTCCCCTGATCATCCTCGTGGCCTCCTCTGGACTTGTTCCAACAGCTCCATGTCCTTTTTATGTTGAGGACACCAGAACTGCACACAATACTCCAAGTGAGGTCTCACAAGAGCAGAGTAGAGGGGCAGGATCAGCTCCTTCGACCTGCTGGTCACGCTTCTTTTGATGCAGCCCAGGATACAGTTGGCTTTCTGGGCTGCAAGTACACACTGTCGGCTCATGTTCATGTTCTCATCGACCAACACCCCCAGCTTTGTCCAAAGGTCTTAAGGGATCCCCAAAGTTTTGTTAAAACAAACTTTTCCTTAATTGGGAGAAATGATTCAGTGTGCTGTGGGGGGCAAAGAAGTAGAGCATAGCCTGGTTCCCTTTGTGCCAGCTGGCTGGCTTTGATTTGCAAACAGCACAGAGAAGGCTCTAATACAGTTCTCTAAAGACTAAAGCAGCTACTCTATTCTTATGCCTGCAAGGAGCTACAGAAGGGTGTTAAGTGTACGAGCCATTTTTGCCTGCATGAACAAAGCCATATGCTTTCCTGGTCTGTTTCTTCCCCCTGAAATACAAGATTAAAATACATGTTTTCTACCTTATTATCTCCATTACCATTAAACAGGCCATATGTTTGATAGTGCCTGCTTTGTCTCTCTCACTGTTTACCCACAGGACATTTGAGTTAGTTACAGTATGTTTAAAAATGCTCATCATTTATGCATCCTCCTGAGCATCCTTCCAGGCAGAGTACGGGTGACTGATGGGCCGTGACTGGAGACAGTGAGCTTCAGTGACCTTGGGAGTTCAGGAAGTTAAAGCACCAATATACTGCTCAAGGGTTAACACTATATTGAGAAAGATGGACCCCACAACTCTCATACCTCTTGGCAGCAAAATCCTGAATTTTCCAGCTGAAAAAAAAAAAAAAGGAAATTACTTGGCCAGACTTAGCAGAAACTCTCCCTGCCTTTACATCAGCTTTACATTTATTGATGTCACTGATAATTCACAGTACAGCACAAGAGTGTACCGGAGCTAGTGGGAAAATCATTAAACCTATGAAAAGTCAACAGTGGAACTTCCACTGTCTCCAGCAGGGATAGAATTTCATTCTGCTTGTGCTGGTTGCATGAGATTCATAGGGAACTTGGCTTTTTTAGAGCAGCACAGAATGAAGAGTGGCTACACAGTTCATGGACAAATTAGAAAATACAGCAATTGCAATAGAAATGGTTGAAGAGACTCCTTGAAACAAGCATTAAGGGTACTTTCTTTGAAACACATGGGAAAATTCCCTGCTTAGAAGATGAACTGCGTTTCTAGGTCCTACAGAAAGATTTTGGGAAATACCAAATAAAACATAACCTAACTCATATACTGAGATTGGGAAAATTAAGCAATCGTGTGGTGGTGGTTGGTTTGTCCTGGAATCTCAGTGCAAAAGCTTTTTTTCCTTTGCCTTGGAAGTTTTCTTACATACAAAAGTCAGTCCAGCATGCGGTTATTTTAAAGCATGGTTTTGCTATGTTGTCCCTCCTTAAAATCCTCAGGCTGTCCTTTATGTAAAATGTAGGATCATGATGGGCAGAAATTGTTTGCAGATGGTGTCATCAAGAAGATGACAATACAAAACAATTTCAAAGGCCACATAATAATGGAACTTAACCCTATTGTATGTGGCTTCTCTGCATTCAGCTGGCTTTCTTTATAGGAGGGGAACAGGCTGTTGTCCAGTTAATCTCAGTTTTAGTTTCTGCACCCTATAGCCACATACATTTACTTAAATGACAACATAAAATCTCTTTTCTGCTAAATCTGTATTTAGTAAAACCTCTTAAAACACAAAGCTGTGGAGCACACACCTATGTAGTTCCTGGGTGACTATTGGTGACACTATAGAGGGAAAGGAGTTAATCCCCTAAAACCTGAAATTAGGCTGAGGAGTACCCCTTTGAGCTTTAAATCACAAACTGGAACCCTCACAAGTTCCAGTTCTTCAAAGGATCAAAATTAAGCCTATGAAATGCTGCAGATTGCAGGTCATATTGTTAAAGGGTGGCCAGAGAAACCTGTGGACTTGTTATGCTTTAAAATCTCTACCTTTGGTGCAGTCAGCCTCTGAAGTATAAGGCTAGCCCATCACCTTGCAGAGAAGTCTTAACAGACGTTGCCTAGTCCCGAGTTTTTAGGGGACTCAACGGCCTCATGATTTAGTTTGTATTTCCTATCCCTCCATGGCTTTTTTCTATTTGTTCATTATGTATTAATTTTGCTCATATGTTTCTTCATGTTTGTAATACGTGTTTTTCCTTTTGAGTATTTCTCCTTGCTGTTCATTACATCTCTTTTCTCTCTTATCCCCCTCCTCCTTCCCCCCCACCCCCCCCTTTTTTTTGTTGTTTTTCTTTGACTTCTCTTCTCTGGTTTTGGCTTTATTATTCACTTTATCATGGGATTACTTTTTTCCCCAGTGTCTGCCCAAACACCTCTCTGTCCCTCACTGCCTCTTCCCAGGGGTGCCCAAAGGCCTGAAACTCAGTAGGAGATGGCAGTGGAGAAGGAGAGACAATGCAATCAGGTGGAGCACATCACATGGGAGGTTGATCACTTCACAGCAAACATCCACTAGCAGAAGACATGGAAGCAGGAGAGGGAGAGTGGGAGCATCCTGCCACCTGGTCACAGGCTGAGAAAGGAGCCTCTGCACCTGGCGGCTCAGCTCTTCCTGCTGACATCACCACAAAGCCCTCTGTTTTTATTGACAGTTTGCCCAAAGCTCATAGAAAGAAAAACAGTATCTTCTTCTTTTTTTTTTTTTTTTTTTTTT
>NDXB01010949.1:15567-41613 GCA_002631895.1 Agapornis roseicollis | reverse complement strand
ATAATTTTTTATTTATTTTTTGGTTTTTTTTTTTTTTTTTTTTTTTGGTGAAACTTCATCATCCTGGGTGATTACACTAGCACACTCGGAATGAATTTGAAGGAAAAGAAATGCTTTTCTGTGTCCAATGAGGAATACCCTCATGGCTGTGATAGGAATACTGGCAGTGAAAATGACTGAAGGAAGAATCAGCAGGATCTACTTACTCAAGCCAATAATAATTGAGGATTTCAATTTCCATTCATGACAATCTTGATACAATGCACAAGCACTAGGAGAGGTCCTGCAGAACATGATACCTATATAATACATTTTCTTGAACTTTTCAACACCTCTGTAATATATATACCCTATAACGCCCCCCAGCTTCCAGTTTCAAACTGATGTTTGCAATACTAGTAACTTGGCTTGAGTTTCTGCCATAGACTTAGCCATTTTCAAGTTTTCCTTCATACCCCATCTAAACTGAAGCTGATAGATGGTATCTTAGGGATGACAAAGGTCTCTGCATCAGATCCTGCAGTAAGTGAGTAGCGGTACACCACCTTCTGCACAAAGAAAAAGATCACTCCTTTCCAGTGCTGACAGTGGAGTGCTGTCACAAGAAGGTAAATCATTTCAGCCACGCATCTTTTATCTCTGTCTCCATTTTGAACCAATCCAGAGTTTCTGTGACCATAAGGGGACTGCAGCTCTGTTATTTATTGCAACTACTCTCACCATGACAACTGCTCTAAACCAGATTTAAACCACCAGATTAATTTCACAGCCAAGCAGGGCCACTGAATGATAGCACAGTCCTGTATCCATACTGGTCATGTAACACCCAGCTCTGCCAGACCCTGTGGTCCTTGTGGCAGCCACCATGACAGCTTCAGCACTCACTGACTCTGGCAGCCAAGAAGGCATGGTATGTAGAAGCAATGAACTTTGCTTTAGCCTCTTCCACATCACTTTTTGTGTTGTGAATTTTAGATTCCCCTTTTGCATCTCAATTTTGGTCTTGCCTGGGAGAAGAAGCAATAAAGCTTACCCCAGCAAGCTTCCTAATCTTTGTTTGTTTATCAAAACTAAATTTAGGGAAACATCTGCATACATGGGAACTGGTCTGAGCCTTGCAGCCACCCAGCTTTTGCCCATCCAAGATGGCACTCATTTGGGAATACCAGTGCCCAGAGAAAATGCATTCTGGCTGTATTTAACAAGAAACAAAAGACTGCAACAACACTACAGTTAAGAAGGTTTCATTTTAGTTTTGTTTAATTTAAGTATTGCTTAGCCCTTGACAAGATCTTAGCTTTATGGCGAGGTGTTGTGCATCAGCAACCACAGAATAAATAGGGCCAGCACCAGCTAAAGCCTAGACAGATAAACAGCTTTGATCAGACCAGTGAGAAACATCTGAAGGGAGGCAATACTGTATCTCAGAGCCCTGCATGGGATGTACATACATCCAGCTGCCAAGAGCTCAGCCTGCTAACTCAAAGAAAGTTGGTAGGGATCGGCATGAATGCCATTGCCACCTCAGCCCAAGCAGCACCAAGCTCAAGCCAACAGCAGGGTAGAATCACAGAATAGTTAGGGCTGGGAAGGACCTTAAAATCATCAGGTTCCAACCTCCCTGCCATGGACAGGGACACCTCACCCTAGACCATGTAGGCTAAGGCTCTGTCCAACCTGGCCTTGAAAACTGCCAGGGATGGAGCATTCACAACTTCTTTGGGCAACCCATTCCAGTGCCTCACCACCCTCACAGTGAAGAGCTCCTTCCTGTTACCTAACCTGAACTTCCCCTGTTTTAAGTCTGATCCCATCCCCCCTTGTCCTATCACTCCAGTCCTTGATGAAGAGTCCCTCTCCAGCATTCTTGTCATGAAACACTGCAATTTCAAAGCTGAGAACAATCCTGCCCAGTGACCAAGTGGGCCATTTCTCAAGGGCAGCCAAAAGCCACAACCCTACTCTCCTTTACAACCAGCAGCAGAAGAATAACAGTAGGGCTGTTGTTATATATAACATATATATGCAAACGATACAAAATACTGAGCTATAACTCAACCAGATACCTCTTGATGCTCCTCCATTTCCTGCGCTGATCAGATTTAGGAGCCTGGATCCAAACCCTAGGTTCTTTGCTGAGTGCTTAGGGTTCCAAAGCTGGCAAAGCTGCACGAGCTTTCTGGCATTTCTGTATTAAAGGGTGGTTGGTTTTCCATGCATACATTTAATTACTTCACATATATCTGTTAACGCCCCTGATCTCTTCCTCTTTCTTAAAACTTAAAATTGCAAAACGGAAACCAGACAAGGATGTTTTTTTTTAGGTGTGGGACCTGGTATGATAAATAGAAAGAATGCTGGAGAAATGTGAAGTGACAATATTGTTCCCCGGTCATGTATGCATTGCTTGGATAATCTGAGACAGCAGCAATCAGACATGCATTAAAGAGTCAGGATTTACATAAATTCCAGCATGGAACGTGTCATCTGTACTCTTAAGCACAAAAGGCAGCAGGATTCCTCCGCTAGTTCACATTTAAGCCCCAATTCAAACCTCTCCAAAGCACATGCTTCATTGTTGACACAAACAGGGATTCCTTCCCAAAGCGGGGCCTTCGTGTGCTGAGTGCTGGCCTTCAGCTTGCCAACATTCTCCAAAACAAGAGCCTGAAAAGCTGCTGTGGGAATATCATGCCCATTTACTACATTTACCGGATCTCAGTGATCTCACATCAGTTTAAAAACAGAAATATTTTCCCTCCTAAATGTCTATTTTTGCTACTGTAACAAAGAGCATTTATTAAAGATAAGTGTCTAAGTCTCTGTTTTTCCATCTACAAGTACAAAAAATAGTAATTGGCTGTTCCAAAGGGCATTTCATGGAGACTAGTGAGGACATCTCCTTAAAAAAAAAAAAAAACAAAAAACCAAAAAAAAAATCTTATCTATGCCAGAATTTCAATATTTGCTATTGCTACATTACTGTACTAATCCAATAGGTAAGATCACTAACACTAAGCATTTGAAGGATGGCACATTTTTCTCTGCATTTTTTATTTTGTCTTTTAAGCACTTTCAATAGTGTACTTTTTAGATTCAGTTCCACTGTTTGCTTCAACAGTCAGTTTGTTGGTTTCCTGTTGCTCGTGTGGGTATTTCTCATAGCAACAGGAGGGAACAATGTTTTCAGAACTGGAAAAAGTGAGAGTGAAGCCAAAACACTGGTAGGGTGATCCAGGGGCAGATGCCATGCTTGAAATCATGCTCCCTGCTTAATGTGACTTGGGATTTCAGAGACTTACAGAATCAACTGTGACTGCTAAGACCACCACTAGACCACATCACTGAAGGACTCATCTACATTTCAAGCTGATTATCTCTAACAGGTATACTTAGCAACTGTGAAAAGCTGTGACTTTATGCTGCTGTAAGAGATGCTGAAAAGGGGGATTTGATGAAAACTGTGACAATCTGGCTGCATTGTAAAAAGCCCGGATTCCCCACCAGAGGCTGGGGGCAAGTCTCTGACCAGAGCAGTGCTGGGCCATAAGTGGCTCTGGCAGCCCTGGGCTGTGGAGCCGGTTCCTTGGGGGCCTGGCTTCCTCAGTGCGCCGGCCCAGGCTGTATTTATGAATGGATGTGACGGAACTCCACCATGAGCCTGCAGTGTAACTGCATCACCCCATTGTTGCTACACACGCACAGCACTCACTGGGGAACAAAAAGCTGAATGAAGCAGAGCAGCTGCCAACTCAGGCAAAGACAACTTAGGAAACTATCTCATTCTTCCTTTCTTTTGGAGGCTATTTTGCCTGTTGTTTCCTTGCATACAAAATGTGGTCTGCAACAAGTAAAGCAGGATAAGATACAGCGAGTCCTGTTACTTGGTTCTAAAACCACAGGCCCTATACAGTACAAAGGAGGGGATAAATGGTGTATGTGCTGTAGGGACAATGTTCAAATAGTATCCATTCAAGACAGATTTCCACGATTTTGTACTGCAGCTCAACAGACACATGGGGACGGGGAAATAATCCCAGCACTGATGTATGTCACATATTTAAGTGGAGATATTTTATATGCCATTTATTATGGATCCAGTCTTCAGAACAGCCTGACTTTACATTTGCAAGGGCTCAGATCCAGCTGTTTCAACAAGACTTTATGAAAAGCTTGGTTCCTTTTTTCTTTCTAAGCCAGGCCCTTAAATATTCTTTGGATTTTCAAAACTACTCAATACACACCAATGCCCATCTGGAAACACATGTTCAAAAAGGACTTGCGCCAGTATACAAGGCTACACATTATGTCTGCCTGAAAACTTTGCCCCTGCTGTTCATACTGGGGAGGACAACTCCTTTTCTCATCTGGACACAACCTTGAGAGCTGGACTCTAGGAAGAAGATGCGTCTGACATGCACATATAGCTCTGACTACCACCACACAGTGAACCTGGCCAGCCCTCCCGGCAGCTATGGTGACACAGAGTTTATTACACAAACATCCACTATCCAGCTTAATCTGGGATCTAACCTTACTGGCTTTTGTCAATGATGGAAACCCGACCACATTTTTAAAACGAGGTAACAGTTTCTATGTTTCAGTGCATTCAGCCTCATAGAATGAGATTGGAAGGGACTTCTGAGTATCACCTAACGTAATCTTCTGCTCAAATAAGATTAAGTAGATAGAAGTTGTGTGCCTGTTTTTTACTGACTTTATCCTACAAAATTCTGGTCCAAGGTGCTTTGTACAGGTAAAGACCTTATCTATCTCCTCCAGCAGTACTTTCTTGAGCTCCTCAGAAACCTTAAAGTACTTCCCCTCCATAAGGAGATCTGGGGTCCCAGAAAATGGAAGGGTACAGGACAGACTCAAGGGAGATGAAAGCAGTAACCAAGCCAGGGCATGCTTACCCAGCACATGATTTATGAGAACACTCACAGGCATAGCTAGAGAGGGGGTTTCCAGATGCATGGCTAGCAATCCACTGAACACTGGCTGCTCTTCCAGGAAGGGAGGAGGCAGGTTTGACCAAAACACATCTGTGGCAAAGCAGAATATTGATTGCAAGTTCTTAAATTGTGCTCTACTCATTCAGCTATCCTTCCTTACATCCCATAATTGTACGCGACAGGGGATGCTTGTATCCTCCTGAAGCATCTGGCTCTGCCAGGGACAGGATACTGAATGAACTGGAGTGCTTGTCTAGGATGCTATGGAAATTCCTGACTTCCTGAGTTATTTTTCCATTCAATGACCCACCAAGAGATTCACAGGGAGCTCAGCAGGTTCCTGTGAGTAGTCTGTTAACTATTTGCCCACTGGCCTCTCCTCTTCAGGCAACACAAAGGAAATATTCCCACTCTCTGGCAGCAAAACAGATCAAAACATGCAATCCCCCATCCATCAGAGCTGTGTGAAGCCATGTGAGACCAGCTCTTAACGACTCTTTGGGACAATAATGATCAGAAAAGACAATTCAGATACACCATGCAGGACTACTTTCACCACCCCTAAGGCTGCTGAGCATCTCAGCTTCTCCAAGGGGAGCTGAGGTGTTTATTCTGGTAGAAGTTTTTATTTTGTATTTTATTTTGAGATCTGTTTATTTTGGTAGATGGAAGGAGTAATGAAACTGAGGTTTGCATGGCCTTGTTGTGACTCTCTCTTCAGACTGTGATTCAGCCTTCATCAAACGGCCCAGGCCACTGTTTATCAGAAATAGCTGTTATCCCTAGAATGACACTGACAGGATGCCATGTACTGTCTGCAGCACTGCTTTGGATTCACACAGGATAGCTGACACTGATCTATTTCTGAAAGAAACACTCTTGTGTTGGTTGTTTGCTTACCCAACAGCTGGGCTCTAAATTAAATGCTGTTTATTAGTAACGTATTTTTGGTATAATTCTTGATGAAACATTCACTAAAAACATTATAGCACTAAATGTCAAACTCCAGTCTTAGTTACATCAGTATAAATCTCAAATAACTCCATTGATTTCGGACTCGTGGTTTCTGTGGATATTTCCTAGCAAACAGACAGCACCCTCAAATTATTATTATCAAACAGTACAAGTTCAGGAAAGCTCACTGCACTTATGTTGCATCAGGATTTCATTATCATTCTCTAGTTTTGTATGTTTGCATCTTTGAAACTGAAATTTTTCATGCTTCACCTCCAACAGTGACATTCTTTAGAAAGCCAGTAAGAAAGTCCCATCATCTGTTTCCATGCTAAGCAATCACACATATCATAAGAAAAAGACGACCCTCCAGTTGGGAAAGACTCTCCTCCAGCTCTCTGTTGTTTCCTGTGGGTTACCAGTGGCACAGCAGGGGGTGGGTGGGCAGAGAGAAGTTCTTCCTCTGCAGAACTATGATTTCCGTGAGTTCCCTTGTTTTTTCACCATGCGATGCCCCTGAAGCCCAGGAGCTCTCACTGCTTCCTCTTCCCTAACCTCCCCTTTGAAAACAAAACCATTCACAGAGTGCTGCTGAATTAAGTGTGTTGCTGCAGGAACAGCTCTCAGGCATCAGAAATTAGGAAGTGAGAGAATTAAAGCTGTTCATTCAACTTTAAATCCCAGAGTAAAATATATTACAGTAGTCTTTACTCTTCATTAACACAGCCTTGGGCTAACTCTTACACAACCTAGTCAGTATATTTGATCCAATAATACCTTTTACAGATGAGGCTGGTAGTACTATCTATTGCTAAGACTGCCCCATACTCCTCCAAGACCCTGTTTAGAGTTGCTTATCTCTCTCTTAAGCTTTAATATGTGGAAGCTTCTAGTCCTGGGCCTTTTCACGTTTTTTCAAATGAAAATGTCACAGAGAAAGTTTCTACCAAAATATTTCTCTCATTCCCAAGAGCTGGCTAATGAAAAATACACTATTTTTCCCAAGTTAAAAATTCTGGCCACCTCTGGTTGGGCTGAGACCTCAAAGCTTGTAGGAGGCAGACCCTGAATTAAGGCCACCTCTACCACAACAGAAACAGCTTGAAAAAATAACAGCATCTCTAACTTCTGCGAAGACCTCAAGTCTTTAGCAATCAGATTGTCCAGAAACTTCTTTTGTCCCAAGTGTGCTCTGACTTGGGAAACTCTCCTCTGCAGTCTGCGGGCAAAGAGAAGAAGGCTTGTTTCTATCCAGTGCTGGCAGACTCCTGGAGAGGAGATGTGACCAGTAAAATGTGGAGTTCTTTGTTTTTGGAAAGAGTGATATTTGAGTTGAGGTTTTTTTTGAAAGGCTCAGTCAGATCTGGGAAGATTTACATTAGGGTGGCAAAAAGCACTCCTGACAAAAACCCATCTGCTAAATTTCAAAGAAAAGGCATGAAGAAATTTTCAATGTGAAAAACAGTATCTTTTTCTCTTCTTTCTTCTAATGACTAAAGAACTATTAAGCTGTTTTGGCAGGTATTTTCTTTCAGACTGAAACAATCAGGACAGAAAAAGTCAGCGTAAGAGAGAAAGTCTGTCCAATCTGCAATACACTGTAAAATGGCCTTATATTAAAAGGCATTGGGATGCCTGAGAAAGCTTCAGTATCTCTTATAATAAAGAACATAAGCTTTACGTGTATAGCAGTAAGTATCAAATAAAGGGAATCCAGAAACATTCCCAAGACAGCAAAATTAGCCATGTATTCCCTCCTCAAATGTCACCATATGCAATATGCTCGCAACATGCTTGGAAAGTCAAAGTATGGCTCTATCATACCAAGGAAGAAGAAAATTCCACCAGAAAGACACCCTACTGTGACGACTCTTCTGTCCTACAAGCCTTCACAAACATTTCCAGTACACAGACTGAGCATGGGAACAGACAACTGGGATCCTGATTCAAGCAGAGCTTTTCACGTGAGGCAGCAAGGCACCAGCCAGCTTCCAGAAACACACGGAGAAGCGCAGTAGGAAACCCCATGGATGTAATTTCTACCATGAAGAGTGGCTGTGCAAGCAAGCAGCTGGATCTGGCCTTGAAAAACCTTCTGAACATGATCCCATACAATAGGAACTACAGTACAAGTGAAAGGTGCTTAAGGAACAGATCACTACAGCAAGGGTTGCATCAGAAAGCGATGCTCAAAATCTTTTTGCTGGCAAAAATGATGGAGGAGGGAGGAAAATGTGACCAGGGACTTAAGGCACAGCTAAGTATCACATAATGTCCCAGTGACATAGCCCATGTGTTGAGCCTGCTTACTCTCACCTTAGAGCTAAGTATCATTAGCACCATGCTGTCACTGCTACCCAAACTTCTTGTCCATGCTGGAAAAGAGCAAGAAGGGAAAGATCCTTGTGACTGCACAGGGAAACTCTTACAGGAGATGAAGAACCACCCTGAACAACTGTCTGGCATCTCCAGAAAGACAGAACCCAGCTACTCAATGATCAAAACCAACAAAACACCACAAATATAAATACACCAGCAAGGACTCCCCCTTCTGAGAAATGCTAAAGTACTGTGGAAACAGTATCAGTAGTTTATCTGGAACTCACTGATACGGGAAAAATGGTCTGGTGATGAAAAGACTACACCACTAATCAGACAGCACAGGAACAGTGATAAACTCTGCTGAGGGTAGCTGCTCTAGGTTTGGGTTTTGGGGGTACCTGAGCACCACTTGCTTCTATCCTCATAAAGGACTTCCAAATAACTACCTAGGGATTTCTGTGGGTAGTGATGTGTTTCACAGCAGCAGAAATTTAAGGCGAATGAAATTACAAAGTGAAAGCTCCCCCTAAACTTTGCAATTACTCACTTCAAGCCTCCCTGTCCATGCTCTGCCGTCATAACAGCTATTTGTGGCCCTGTTCCTCACTCCATGCTGCCACCCCGTTGCTCTCAGCATCATCCTTGTCCTGCTAACTACCAAGTTGGTCCATCAGGCTGTAATTTCTATAGCTGGAAAAAACCAAGGCCTTCTCTTGACAATGTTATGATGGATCTAATAATCGAACAGTGTATTTATTCTGCACAGTAAAAGCAAGAAGAAGTTTCATAGCTGGGACATATTAAAGACAACGCATTGGAAACTGATACTTCTACGGTTAAAAAAAGGCATTATCTTCTTAGTGGCCTGCATTTCAGAAAGCCTCACTTATTTTCTTTCCTTCTGAATTTTATGATGGCAAAACATGTCAACTTCCCAAGAGATGGAACTCGTGTTTCTACACAGACCAAGCACTTTAGATTTGCTGGAGCATAGGTTCCCTGCACTGACTCACCAATACAGGGGCGCAGCAGGAGAGGCACCACCCCAAGTGTGCTCCTTTCAATCCTCCTGACTTTCTGGCAAGACTGCCATGCAGAACTCTCAGGGTTGGTTTTTTTCATAAGCTTCATTTCAAGCAGCTCAGCCCAGACCAGGAAGCTAAATTTTGGGTGAGTTTGAGCACCACTTAAGTGCCATCAGATTCACATCTCCTACTGATGATGGGACTTTCTGAAAAGCCGCAAATGCCCTTCAAGGGGCAAACTTAGTGAAGTTACAGACAAAACAGCAGACAGCCTGGGTTGCACCTGCCTCGAACTGTGCCAATTCTGGAGGATTAGTTCGTTGTTCAACTACTTCTATCAAGGATTTTTATATGATAACTCAGTGAGGGCCAGAAGAGGGTTGCAAACACAGGACTAGCAAACATATTGGTTTGTCTTATGCCCCAGGGCACACTGTCATCAGGCTCACCCCATTGCCTGAGGCAGAATCCAAGGCAGCTCCCCCAGACAGCATGCCTGACCGTTAGTCAGGGTTGGCAGAGCAGGCTCTCCCCACCAAGCTACTAAACAAAGCATGAATGAAAACTGATCCCAGGAGGCCAAGGGGCTTTGGACATTCAAAGCACTGCAAACAAAGTGCTGAGTCCACTCCTGCAAACTGCTTGTTCTGGGAGCACCCCCTTCTTCACTCCACTGGTCTTTCACGATCAGGCTGGATTTGATGGCCTGGTTCTCCACTGCACCCTTAGAAGTAAAACGAGAAGAGGAACGTGGGACACTCACCACATCCGTGTTTGTGATCTTGGCCAGGAGGTCCGTGAGGCTGTCCCCGTCATCAAGCTGAAGGCCACAGATGGCTGCCCCCACACTTCCAGTTGCTATCATTGATGGTGGGTACATGGCAAAGTTAAAATCTGCAAGAACAGATCTGGGAATTAGGCCAAGCCCAGACCAGAAAAGCTGCAAAACATCAGAGGCAAGCAACATAAAAAACCACACCCAAGAATAAAACCCAGGGAAGTAGAAGAAAGGGAAAAGTGCCACTCTTTCTGGTCCGGTGGAGCTCATTAGTCACACTGCTCATCACAAGCAGTCAAAGGAAGGGTAACAGATCTGCAAATTAAAATGGAAATGCAGCTCAGTCTTTTGTTCTCACTGATGCATAAAGTAAACCTGGACAATTTTTAATAGTCTTTCCTTCATTTTATAGAAAAGGAAAAAGGAGAAGGAGGCTTTCTGTTATTTATGTCAGAAATTTGGGTCTCAGTCACGTTAGAGTTCTCTCTATAACTGGAAAACTAACTGGAATAAGCTATTACAAAAGACCAAACTGAGATTTTTAGTCACGTCCATTTTTAAAGACTTAATTAACTTGAGCATTTAAAGACCTGTCCGGGAAAGAGGTTTTAATTAACGGTTCATCTTTGCCACCTTTGCAATTAGGAAGTGAGAACACTTACAGCCTGCAGCTATGCAATACAAGAAAAAACAAAGATCACATTTATCATTACTACTCTTTCTTAACAAACAAGTTGAAAATACATTTCAAAACTTCCTCTCACACATCTGTGATCTACAGAGATCACGAGAGAAATGAAAATAAAACTCAATGTTCCTGTGATCTTTGTAAGACAAATTTATGGTTTATGATACTGCCACAGGCACTAGTTTATCATGTCTTACTAGTTGTCATGTTTTACTAAACAGCATTTCCAGGAGATCCAGGTATCTTTCTAAAATGAAGCTTTGTATTTAATTTTTTTGGTTCAATAATACTCATTAACAAACCCTTCTCTACCAGTTTTCAGCTGTGGGGACTGGCGAAGAAGGAAGAGGAAATCCAAGTAATACTTCACATGAAATAAACCATAATCAATATTCAGTCTATTTATAGAAATAGATTGTTACAGAAAACTGCCCTTCTGTTAAGGGCAGGTCCCAAATCCCCTCTGTCCAGTTAGTACAAACTGTAACCCTGTTGATGTCTGCTGAAGTTTTAGACACATGGACAGGTACTGCAATAGCTGTGGAGACAGCATGTTCTTCTCCAGACTGGAATGTGTCCCTGGGACCCACAAGGAATGAAGCACTGAAGTTAAGAATGAGACTCAAGTCATAACATTCATCCAGAGGGCTGGAAGGTGGGGTGTTAGAAGCAGGGAGAGGAAAGGAGGAGATGAAACCCTGACATAGGTTTATCTGTCTCACAAAGCCACCAGAAGGTGCTCACCTACAAGCCCACCACTGCACGCTGCTTCCTACCAGGAGAGCTCCAGAGACATCACACTCTGACAAACACTTCTGAAGGAGCAAATTTTCATGGACTGAAACAATAAATATGGACTGCATATACTATAAGCATAGTAAATATGCACCACTGTAATAGTAAGAACCCACTGTATATAGGAAAGCTGATGATCTTGAAAATTAAGTTCTATTACCCCCACTAAAGAGTGAGTCAACAGAAGCCTCCTGACTCCTACTTATCAGTGCAGGACAGCCCTGATGTGTGATATCAGCACACATCAAGGTAACAGGAATTATATACTTTCATGATCAAAATCACTTTTTCATTTACTTCATGTGGATTTATAGACATATATGGAAGAGCTAGCCCCATTCGGACTGTAAAAAGATGACTAAGGAGAATAGGTAAGGTTACCTGACACATAGCACATGCACTCCCCACAGAGCCCACCCTATCTCTAGCGCCTTGGGCTGGAGTTGCACTTATCATTGGGCCAGACCTTGAAAGCAGCCCATAAATACAGAAGGATTTTAAGTCCTTCTTAAGAAACAGACTTAATTTTATGCAATTTTGCCTCTCTTCTTATCCATTTCTACTGACGTGGGCCCCAGGACTTGACACTAGGTGACTGTTGCAATAGCTTGTTCCTATGGGTTGATCTTGTAGCTAGTGACTCCGTGGAAGAAGCGTGACTGTTGAGCCACCAGTTTGCAAAGTCCAATACGAAGGGGAGAAATGGCTGAAGGACTCCAATAATGAGAAAATTTTATAAAGGTTGCAAATATATGTGCTTGCATGACTGTTCAGAGTCTCCTCCTGGTCCACAGAGCAAATAACAGATGTCTACAGTATTTAATAATGTTCAAACATTTGTAGAAGAGACCTTGCATCCCAAAAATCTGCTCTCTACACAAAGTGACTCATCAGCAATCTGACTTCTTTAGAAAAGAGATAAATTAAGACTTCCATCTCCATGGGTCTGTTTCTCCTCTTGTACACACTGCATTTGCTTGGGTTTATGAATTCCTTGTGCTTGCATTTGATGCGAATGAGGCTGCACTTTGTCAAAATGGTCCTAAGTTGGGAAGTGACTCATGCATTTAATCTTTGAACTTACCAAACCATCTTCTAGTTAAGCACGGGAAATATGGGTGGCATGAAGACTATGGACTTTCCACAACTTATCCCTCCTTGTTTCAAATTTCAGAAAAGATACAGTAAAATGATGATGTGAAACCTCTCAAACTCTGCTGATGTTTGGACAGTCCCTATGGAAGTTATGATGCAGTACCTGATCAAAACCCACCCTCTGCCAGCCCACCATGTGAGCCAGCAGCAGGGAGAAAGAGACCCACTCAGAGGCCTGGATTGACCCACAGCCTTATGCATGGTCACTGAGCCTCCAGAGAACAGCAGCTAGCTGGTGGTGAGCAACAGGGAGCTCCAGTGTCTTGCTCTCAATGCTTAAGACTGGCCAGGCACACCGGGCTGAGCGAAGGACACAGCTCCAGCCTGCCCTCTGAACTTCCTTGCCTCCTAGGGTCTTGCACCAAGACCTTCACATTATCCCAACGCTGGTTTTCTCGTGGTTGATTTTATATCTACTCCCAGACACTGTCTTCCTAGGAAGCTGAATAAAGAGCCACAGTGCCCCTGCCAACAAGCACTGCTGTAGGTCTGCTTCCACGTGGGGTCACATGCGAACATTTCTATGCCCAATAACCTTGTTAGTTCCCTTAATGTCATTCATAATGCAAATGAGACAGCGAGCGAATGGCCAGAGGCCCAGAGTGACTAAAGCTCAGCATCCAGAAAGTCTTACATTGCCTCTAGCTCTAAACTAACTTCCCTCCATAACAAGCACCATAAACTTGGCTATCAAAGCTACACATGCCTAGTCTTTGTTGTACAACAGGCAGCGATTTGTATCACTGGCTTCTATTTTTAGCATATTAATTAACTACTGCAACTGGTGAGGCAAGTGTCTCCAACTGGAGAGTGTGGCACCATTGTCTGAAGTCATCACCTCATCTCGCGCTATTGAAAATCATGGCAGTGACCCTCCTGCTGATATGAATTTAACCTGACATGCCCACAAAGGGATGGGGGGTGGTGCACCAATTTTGTGCACATGGTTCTCCACATCACCCTGGACCCTATTAGTGTGGAAAGAGCTCATTGAAAGAAAAGAAGCCACATTGTGCTGGGCCACCTAGAGGGTTGAATAGAAAAGGCTGAGGAAAAGAGCAGGCAGTGGAATAAAGGCCGTAATTAACATATTTCCATATTCAAAGCAAAGCAATAACTACGTGAAATGTTTGTCAAGGTGCAATGAAAGCATAAATATTAAGTACTGTATCTGAGGGGATGCAGAACCCCCCTCCGAGTCCTGTACATTCCATCAAGAAATTCAAAACAAGCTTTTTATGTGTTATTTTCAATTATAAACCTCTATCCCTGCTTCCCCTGTGACAACAAGCCAAACCTTTCCATTCTCACCCAGGTAAAACTACCCCCCCCCAGAATTAAGTCAAAAGCTTGCCCTGGTGTTAAAAAAAAAAAAGATATTCTAAAATAAAGGAAGGGGAGAGAGGACCTAGATATGTGGAGCTGAAACATATGCTTTCACTTTAAATTCTTGTTGCAGATGATGACCCCTGTACTACCGAGGGAATTTTACAAAAAGCACTTTCTACTGGGCACCTGAAGCGAGGCTATGCGCTAAATCCTTCTTTTGGACCTACGTGCAACCTTGGTTAGTGGGCACTCAGAGCCTGTACTGAAGACATGGCTCTGACTCTAACTTTGCCATGATTTATGCAATTCCATGGGAAAGTACAAACCAGTCTCAATAAAAGTTAAAGAAGTAGTGCAACAATGGGCGGTCTGTGAGAACCTGAGCACATGAACACTTCAAGGGAAGATACTGCATTATTAGAAAGCAGGACTTGCTTTGCCTTCTATTACTAGCAATAAGCATTAGAAACTATCCCACCCCCATTTCAGTATCACCTTTTTCTTAAAGAACTGCAAAAACAAAGGACCAGCCTTGCATAACCCCACTGACTTCAGTACTGGAAATAAAAAAAAGAGCTGATACAAGAAAAAGTGCCCTTTGAGACACAGTCACCTCTGGACCAGCCAACTGGAGTCATCAAGCAAATTCAGGGTGCCCTAAACCTGCACCCTGCTTTCAAACTGGATCTTACACAGCAAGGGCATGAACACAGTCACATGCCAAGGATGTTTTTCTGCTGGTGTGCCACATGTAATCCATGGTCAGGTTCTAGGACCCTGCACACTGCAGCTGAGCTGTTTTGCTGGCTCTCTCCTGATCCAGTGGACTTCACTACCTCTGAGCCAGGAAAATGCAAGGATGACAGTCTAAAGCAGGAGGGAACCGGAGGCAGGAACCCAGAGAGGTCCTGCAAGGGGAAGCCCTAACTCGCAGCCAATAAATGAAAACTGCCGGAAGGAAAAGAGCACTGACAAATATCCAGGCTGAACGTGCTCAGTGTGCCAAAGCCAGGTGGGAACTCTATCTTCTTACAATGACCCTTATTATTGCTCTGGCCACTGGCTGGGGTTTTTTTTAAGAGCCCGTTTTAAGCTATATAATTTGATAAAGGTTTATTTTCAGTTTCAACTGCAGAACTGAAAATTGCTGGCATGAGGAAGGTAATTCTCACGGGCTGAGGGGTGGGAAGGAGAAGAAAGAGAAAGGAAAGTTGCCTCCATCAGGAAAACAGAATCATGATAGTCATAAATACTGTTTTTTAAAACTACATAGGTAATGGGCAAATTTCACCCAACCTCAAACTTCACACAGCCAATGACTGTACTATGAATATATGCATGGATCTACATTCTGCAAACTAAGTCTAAAAGAAAGGTCTGAGCGAAACAATGTAAGTAGTGAATTAATTCTTGCCTCTTCGATCCAAATGCAATTCCAGTATCAGTGTGTTACTTTTTTTTCCCCAAATGCAGCTGGTTTTAATTGCATTGGCCATTTTTTTCATCTTGCTTGCTTGTTTCTACAAGACACTGTAAGTTTTCCCCATGTTAACTATTTCTTCTTCTCAAGGCAAAACCATATGACTCTTCAGCCCTTCAAAAAGGGCATGGAAGTGCCAAGTATAACCAAACAAAAACTGTCAAGTGAAACAGGATGCAAACCTGCTCCTATCCTTTGAGTAGGCGGGACGGCAGACACTCAGTTCTGTTCTGGCACTACAGTAGAGAAGTATTTGGCCTTTATACAAATGGGTCTGAAGTATCCCAAACACTTACGCTCCATCACAACCATCCACGTGAGGTACAGACAAGGAAACACAGTGTATGGACAGTCTATGTAACGTGTATGAGCAATCACTACAATATGATGATCATAAACACTATTTCTGAACAACTGTTTGCACCAATTCTTATTTTCACTGGTTCTACACCTTCACTAAGGAAGCCTAACCAAGGATCAGGATTGTGTTAGCACTTGAACCACCAAAAGGTCTGATCTGCAGCTGGTCAGAGGTCAACTTGAAAGAGGATACCTTATCTGGAAGTGCTGGAATTACGCCGGCTTGTATCAGCAAAAAGGTCTCTTCCTCCATTTCCTTCTACCTCATCTTTTCAGATTTGATGGATCCTACAACTTAAGGAGTCTGCTCACCCAAAAAATGCCCCAGGCCCTGCTTACTTGTTGTTGGAGCTTTTGCGGCTCTTGTGGCTTCATTTTGATGGAAAACTTAATATACTGCTCCTCCCAAGAACCAGCAAGAGTGGTAATAAATTCACATGTATTATTCTTTCTTCTGTCATGCAAGAAGTATTCATGCAACCACGGCCACTTTGCAACATACATTTTATTTCTAAGAGATTAATCTATGCAACAAAGCCTCTGTGGACTTCTTTCTTTCCCTCTGCAAAACACAACTCCCAAAGAAAACTCATACTACACTTCTGTCCTCTGAGCCCAAGTAAGCCAGTGTAAAAGCCCAATAACTCTTATATTGGCTGAGAGGGGAAGGATGCATAGTAGACTTTCCCAGCAGGAGCCCTGAGGACCAAACATACCTCTTGGTGTTACAAGGCATTCTGTGTGGTTGCCCTCCACATCACTACTAGGGTTGTGGGCCTAATCTTGCAGTCTTTGCTCAAACAACACTCCCATTGACTTCCACAGAACTTCTGTCTGAGTAAGGACCCAAGATTTGGCCCAGGAGTTTGTAAAAAAGCCTTCTCAGCTTTCAAATGCAGATGATTAATGTCCCAGAAACAGTGGGCAGAGGTTTGGCACTCTGTACAAAACTGACTTAAAGCTGAAATTTTTGTCCTCTTTCTCAGCCTCTTTGCAGACAGGGGCTTTGAAAGCCACTGGTCTATGAGATGCTGCATTGTATCCATCATGGGAACATCTCACCTGCCTTTGGACTCAGCTGAAGCACAGAAAAGACCAAGGAAAGGGCTGAGACTAGAGATCTACAAGTTGCCTTCTGTCCCTGCAAGTCTGAAAAGCTTTTTGCTTGCAAGTTTTGTATGCCACTTAAATGCAACACTTAAAACATCCTCATTGAGATTGGTCCCTCCATTACAGCTTGCTTTCTGAGATGCAGAGCTCCTCTTTCTGAAAGCCTGACCTGCACAGCCTGCCTTCCTTCAAAACCCATTCCCTTACAGGCTCTGACATAAAAAGGGGTATCCTAAGCCAAAAGAGTGGCTCTAGCCTTCAGCACAAGACTGTAACATAGGGAAGCAGCTGGGCATCTGTGACTCTGAACAGTCTGGAAGAAGAAATGGATAGCACACTGAAGTTGAGGCAATAATGCACATTCTCTTTTCAATGCCAGTACAGCATGCTTTGTATGCAGCTCTGTAACTGGTGCCCTCTCCCACTGCTCCAGAAGCAATTCCCTGCCTTGGAGCATGGCATGTACAAGCAAGTGGGCAATCCCTGAGAATCCATTTCCAAACTGTGGAGTGCTGCTGTGTGAACAGGGGAGGAATGAAAGGTGCAAAGCAATGAACAGATGGAGGTTGGGTCAGAGTGGCAAAACAATGTGATCCCAGAAAGCAAAAGAATTATTTCCATTGGGCTCACAGATAAACAGTAAGCATCAATTTTGCCAAGCTATATTATACAGATGAGGACTCCACATGCACCCTTGTAGTGTCTTTAAAATTCAAAAGACTTCTGAAGGAGATTTTAGCTTGCACAGGGACCCACCAGTGGAAAATGACATCGCAGCACACTAGGCTATGCCAGTGCATATCAGTCTATACACTCTTACTGGGCAGTGAGCGAGGCAACTGGCAGAAAGCTGACCTAAGCATGGGCAATTCCCAGCCATCAGATTGAGCTCTCACTCAATGACAGTACCCTGTCTGCACAGTCAGGGACAGGCTGCAGGAGAGATGCCACTTTCAGCCCCTTCCAGTGGAGAAGTAGGCTCCTGAAAGCATTCAGTGCAGGGCGGGCAAAAAAGAAAACTTTTTATTCAGGGAATAAGCTTCTGTCTTGCTCAGCAGCCATATGTTCAGATGGGACCAAGGGCAAAGAGGGATATGTTCCAGTTTCAGTCATGCTTATGTGAATCATTAATCCCCACAAGGACTGGGGAGAGGCTGTGAATTTATATCCACACAGCTTCTTTCAGGAACTGGCCTCAAAATGAGAAAATCCAAGAATGATAAACCATGACTGAGACAAATACACAAAAGAAATATCATCTCCTTTTGTGTAACGTTCAAACAGAAAGAATATAGAGATGAATATCAAAATGATCCTACACATCCAGCCCAACTTCCAGAACTGTAAATGGCTGCTTCCCTCTCTGTTTGTTGACCCAAAGTGCTGCAGGACAGGATCACAAGTGGCTCTGCAAAGGCAGTGAACACTTGGGAATTTCTGGTGCTTTTGCTGGGAAAGTAAAATGGAGCAGCTGGAGAAGAAGAACTCAGGCTAGAGGAAAAAGTTCAAAATATGCCAGATTTTGCGTGATACACTAAAGAAGATGAAAAAGTACTTGAGAGCAGAGAAACTTGCAACGAGATGAATTAGGAAATAAAAATAAGATTAATTTCTGTGCTCCAGACCAGGGCTGTTAGCCAGCCAGCAAGATCAGGTCTGGTACACAGTAAAGAGTGAAAACCAGGCTAAAAACATGCATGGAGGGAGCAAGGGAAGGGGCAGCCACATATGAAAGGAGGTCATATTGCTGAAAGGCAGCAAATGGAGAAATGAAACACCAGGCTTAACCCAAGCTGGAGGAGAGCAGAAGCTCTGAGGGAGAAAGGGAAAGAAGAAACACAGCAGCTGATGACAGCTCTGCAATAAATGGGACAAGAAAAGGAAATGACAACTGGATCTGGAAGGAAGTCTGATGAGAAGGGGCTTTTCTTCACCAAGGAGGGCAAGAATGACTTTGAGAAGAGTGGCAGTGAAAGGGAAATACAGTAATAACAACATTTCTATAATGCAAATGTGGATAGTAGCTTGCTAATAAACTGCAAATGAGGTAGAAAACTGGGAATGAGGGCTTGGGTAAGACCTCTGCTTTCAAAACTGCAAGGGGTTGTGGGTTCTTCTCAAAATCAAATGCCAACCCAGTGGTTTGTGGAAAACAGGGTAAGAAAATAAAATCTACAGGCAGCATCATGGTGTGCTGTCTTTTGGGAAACTCCATATGCAGTCAATTATGTCTTTCATTTGCAGGAAAAGAAACTCTAACTTGTTGCCTTCTTAAACTCTACATAGAGGACTTCAGTTCATGCATAGCATGAGATGCATAACATGAGCAGCAGGTCACACAGTGGAAGCACATGAGACAAGTGCATGACTGGGCTAAGGCTTGAAACTCTTTCTGTTTCGGTTCTCAGTAAACGAACTAGTAATGCATGGAGCTAACCATCAAAGAATTCATGGAGGGAGTGGAAAGAAGCCATGGACTTTGGAAAAGTCCTTCATGGCCCACAGTCCTGAAATGGCCTGATTACATGGAAAACTTCAAGGGCAAAGGATTACAGAGAAGAATTTGAAAATTTAAATCACAATGAAATCCAGGTCACTCAAGAAAATGTCCTCTTGGATTAAAAAAAAACCTGCTCCAACCCCTCCCCCTTCCCTCTCCCCCCCTCCCCCCTCCCAAAATACTAATAGAGAAGGCCAAAGGGCGAAAGCAACAAAATAACAAACGAGAGAGAAGATTGGTCTGGTCTGGAAGACAACATCCAAGTACGTTGGAGGATGATGGCTGATGGCATTGTGAGGATCCAGAGAATCATTCATGGGAAAGAAAGAGGAAAAAGGGCAGCGTGAATGAATCCTGAGAAGGCAAAGAAAGGCAAAGCTCATGTATCAGATTAACCCTGAAGTAAAAACCTAGTTAGTCCAGAAATGTCTGATGAATTACCAAAAGTGATCCTACAGATTTTCAGCAGTATTTCTGTTGAGTCCTAGGGTCTTCTGCCTGAAAAGGATTGTGCAGCCATGGGAAAGAAACGGAAAGCTTGAGCATCTTGGTAACCAAGTCAATTACCCTAACACTGCCCAGATACAACTCTCTAAAAAGGATCACCCGAGGTAGGCAAAACTGGCCTGCACAGTCAAAGAAAGAAGCAGACATAGCAATAGACATTCATACCCAAAAGCTGCACCGTCTTCTTTTCTCCTCTGCAAACATACAGGCAAAACAGTTCCTATCACACAGGACTAGGTATGTTAATCTGTAATGAATTCAAATACTAAGCCATATACTATTTGATGATAACCCTAGCAAACACTGCATGCTGTTCATCTGTTCCAGGACTAACTTCTAAGAGATGGTCTAAATGTTAATCCTTTGGATGAAAATTAAGAGTACACTTATTTTGTGAAAGTCACGGGGAAAACAAACAAACATAAAACCCCAAAGAAGCGTTTTGCAGACAGGTATAAATTCAAAGCTGCTCTTCCACAGAAGCAGTTATTCCCATCTAAGTCTTCAGAAACTGTATTCATCCAAACACACAACAAAAGAGGAGTGTAACAGTTCCCTGCTTTCTTGGAGTGAAGGAAGCATCTAAATGTTTAATAACTGTCATTCCCTATGCTTCAACAATGTGGTAGTATCACAAACATGTTAAAATACAATTTTTACTTTTTCTCTGGACAGCATTCAGCTAATGAAAAATTTATAAATACATTAATTTAATGCATTAGCGCAACATGTTTTGGGCTAATGTATCAAACAGCTTCTAGTATTTTGGCTGTCTCACATCTGTCCTTACAATCTGTGGCTCTTAAAAAAACTAGTGAATAGGGCAAAGTAGAAAATCATATTATCTACTCCAGCCTTACTGACTTCACTGCAAAGGAACTGCACGTTACTAGGAGTTAGGACTGCAACTGCACTACAGTTCCCGACTGCAAGGATTGTTTCTCCACAGTTTCGGAGCCTGATTCATGATGCTCTCTGCAAACTGTCCCACCAGCTTCAGTGCTCTTCATGCATCATGTAAGGATGGAAGGGATGAAAAGCCTTTCTACAACCAGAAATTAATGTGCCGTCCTAACTACACAGCAAGCAGCAGGTACACGCAGAACACCCTGGCCTACCTGTGGCACAAAGGGCAATGAACGTTTGTGCATGCTTCCTGATCAAAAGCAACTTGTCTTTAGGTAGAGGCAGCTTCCTTAAGATGTGTTCAATGAAATCGTGCGGGGTGACAGCTGCGAGGTTCCACTTCAACTTCCCCAGCACCACCAGCTCCCATTCCTGCAGGGTGGGGAGAGAGAAGGGAGAAGAGAAGCTGTAAGCAGTGCTGAAAAAAAACACCCCAAACCTCCATCACCTATTTCCTTGACTGTAATTATATCGCTGATTATATCACTGCTGAATTGGTCTTGCTCAAACATTTTTTTCCATATGCCCCTACTGCTTTGAAGTTGTTGACTTTATTCTTTTTTCTTTTCTTTTTTTTTCTTTTAACACTGGAAATGTCAAGCTCTACTGAAAATAATGAGACCTGGCAGCTCTTGCCAAGGTTTTACTTTTTTTGTATCCAGTGCTGAATGCCCACCCAGAAAGTTTAGCCTGCAATTAGTTATTGCCAAGGTCACTGTGGTCCTTTCCTAGTAACTTGTTTTAAATGGCTGTAGTCCTTACTTTATAGCCATTTAAAGCCCTAAGGATAACCATGCACAAAAATGACCTAGATATACATGCTTTTTTCCAAGACTGGGTAAGTTAGCTTGATGGCATTCTTTCCCAAAACTGTATTCAAAAGCGCCTGCAGATAAATCTGATGGTACTTAAATGACTCCAAGACAGGCTTTGCAGAAAGGAAAAGCATACAAAGCAGCCAAGAAGTAGCCTGTGTAAATTATCTGCCAATATATCATGTAGGATACATTCCCACATTCTTTGCACACCCAAAACTCCCAGTGAAATCAAAGAGAAGTTTGGGTAGGTATGTAACTACTGGCCATTCCCTACAACGGTATTACGTGCAGAAATTGTACCTAATGAACAGATCTAGCCGTGGAGTTCAAGCAGAACTAGACCTGCATCCTTCAAAATTCAAAATAGGTTTTGTATACCTCACAGTGCCCTGCAGCGAACAAAGCTCAGACCTTGGACTGGCTTCTGTCTCATGCATCAACTATTAGCTATTAACTAAATTCCATGAACTGATTTGTGAGTCCTGGTGATGCGTGAGGCTGATGGAGCCCAGCGTGGTGGGGAGAACCAGCTAAGCTTGTAGAGCTGGCAAGTTGAAAAAAAAGCACCCTTTAATTTTGCAGCTGAGGGGATGTCAACCAGCGCTGCTGAGAAACCATAAACATGGACCCCGCAATGCCATTTCTGCCATCGTTTCTCTGAATAGATGCCCACTTTAACAGCAAGTTACTTTCCTACAGACATTCCTACTGGATAATGAAAGAGCCCTCCATAGACTGGAAAACCTCATGCTCACGTATATAAAACGCCCCTAAAGATAGATCAGGTTTTTTTTGCTTTTTCAAGAAAACCTGTAAAACGTTTGAACACAATAGCCACTACGTTAACTAAGGACTGATCTTCTCAACATCACTATTGCCACAAGTCTTGATACAGAAGAGCACTTAACCTAGATGATAATGCAGGGAAGCGCTTAAAACAAATTCTTAAATTCATGTGGCACAAAAAGGTAGGCACATCCTTCCATGGTTTCTCACATGGGGGCTGCAACACGTCTGACGACAGTGTGTACCACTGACAGCATGCACCACTGACTGGACTCCTTGTGCCTGCCACAGCCATGTCAGGGTTTGCAGCACACAACTTCACTCTGCAGAAGCATGAGCTCCCAACCCCTCCCTGGGGGAATTCCCATCGCCTTCGCCCAGTGATTCACAGGAGAAATTCTCCTCGGATCCAGCCGGGGGATGTGCACTGACCAGGATCCGTAAGCACACAGCCAGCTGACTGAGAACACATCTCACCCAGAGCTGTAAATAACTGCCTGGCACTCTGCACCACGAAACACTATTACAATTATTATACTGCAAGAATTACCGATTCCCTTAAATATTTTTTTTTTTTCTGTTTCTGGCTTCACCATGCCCGAATTGATCCCGAACCACCAGACGTGGCCTTTTACACCGGGGGTTATTTAACCGAGATGCGTTTTTACCTCAGCACCTGCACCAGTGATAGCCTACAGGGTAGCTGCGTGGAGACACATGGCCACGGCTCCCCACCTCTCAACCCAGCCACCCACCGGCGGGCACCGCGGCCCCCCGGACACCACCCCACTTCCATACCCTCCCTATCCCCTTGTGCTCCACCACCACGGAGAGGCATCCCCCTTGTCCCGGGCCACCGCCTGAAGCCCCCCGGCTTCTCCCCGCCTCACGCCCGCCCCGCCCGCCGGGGGCGCGGGGCCGCCTGGCAGCCGCTCAAGGGGTGAAGTCACGCCCGGAGCCGCGTGTCTGCCGCCAGGTGGCGCCGCCGCGCCGCACCGCCCGCCCCCCGCGCACGTGCGCCCCGGCGCCCTCCCTGCCTGGCGAGGTCCCCGGTGCGGGGAGACCCGCACCCACCGGGGTCTACGGGACACACGCACACACACAGGGGACGCGACACGGACATGGCGAAACCCTGCGCCAGTGGGACGGGAAGCGCCGCTGGGGTGGCTGCGGAGGAGGCTGAGCCCACCGGGAAGTCCCGCTTGTGTGTGTGTGCACGTGTCCCCCAAACCAGCCTCCCAGCGGCTTCGGGTCGCCCCCTGTCCGAGTGTTTAGCACTTTTTGATGTGGAAAGCGTGATTTTGTAGAAGGTGGGGGAGGGGGGAGGGGGGATGACACAAGTGATGGCTTCGCCGTGTGAGAAATAGAGAGGGCAGACCGCAGCCAGCACAAGCTGCTGGAGAGAAGGTGAAGAGAGAAGGGGTAGTGGGGGGCTGCTTACCAGCAGCTCTTGGGGTTTGATGGAATTGTCCGTATATATGCACAGCTTCTCGGCTGTGAGGGGGATTGTCTCTTTCAGCTTGGAGGCCAGGAACATGCACACTGCCCCCAGCAGTTGCAGATGGCACTTTCGAGTGGGCACCACAGCTAAGAATCTGTCCAAGTAATTCATGGCCAAAGGGAAAACTTCTTCTTCGCACTTCTGCTCTTCACAGACCTGCAAGCGAGGGGAGCGTGGGGAGTACGGGGAAGCGGGATGGGGGTGGATGGAGGAGAGAAAAGACACAAGAAGGAAAAAATAAATAAATGGGTGATCCCACGAAACAGACCACTGCCTCCCCTCTATGGCTCCTACTATTTTTGTTTCCCGGGGAGCTAAATTTTGGGGGAGGGGGAGATCTCTGGAGAGGCTGGGAAGGCTGTCAATCGGCTTTCACATTCCTTTAGTTCATTCAGTAAGAAATGAATTCAAGACACTGTGTGGGAGAGCCGAAGAGCCCCATCCAGCAGCAAGCGAGCAGCCTCCGACTTTTTTTTTTTTTTTTGCGACCCANGCCAAGAAGTTAGGACTGATGTGCACAAACATATTGGTGGAAAGAATAGTCCTTGCTTTGCTTCTTATGATGCTACTTTGCTCTCTCAAGGGTCCTCTCTTCCTTTTTTTTTTTTTTTTTTTGCGACCCAATTTTTTACTTTTTTTTGTTTTGTTTTGATTTCGTCATATTTTCAAAAAATCGATAAAAATATTACAACTTCCCCGGGGGTCCCGGTTTTGGTGCTGGTGGCACCCCGGGACGGTCCCCTATCGTTTCCGACAATTGCAAAAATTCCCCCGGCGGGTGTCCCCAAGCCCTGCGCCCCCGATCCGGCATGGGTGGGGGGGGAAGGACGGGAGACACAGCGAGGGCGAGGTGGGGTGGGGAGAGCCTGAGCAGCCTGGATCCTTTTAGCAGGAGCGAGCGAAAAATGACTTCAAAAATTTACCAAAAATCGGAGCAAGGGAGAAGAAAAACAATTCGCACATGAAAACCAAGCGGGGGCTCTGGCCTTTCTAACGCAGGGGGTTTGGTCCGGGAAAGGTCCCCCCCAAAGGAGATCCGAAGGGGCAAATGATGGGCGGTGGGGCCAGGGCAAGGCAAGAGACACTGCGGAGATCTGGGCCCGCTGCCGCCCTGCCTGAAGTATCGGGGCGAAGGGGGGGTTCGCCACCCGCTCGGGCTTCACGACAGACCCCCACCAGGCCGAGAAGGAAAGGGGGCGCGGCGGCGGGGTGCATTTCTGAGCCCCTTATGGAAAGGGGGGGTAGACGGGCTCGGCGCCTCCGAGCACAGTTGCATGCAACGCAACATGGCGAAAAAAAGGCACGTCCTCACCACTGCATACGTGGGCATGAAACCCTCGCTGGGCAAAACGCGGGGGGCACCGAGCACCCCCCAGTCCCTCGCCCTACCCGGGCGCAGCTCCCTTTTCCCAGAAAAGCCTCATTCCCAAGCGCTCCCGGCAGCCCGCCGCCGGAGGCGGCTTTTCTTTTGCTTTTTAATTGCAAATGACTTTTCCAACCCCCCACCTCCCGCTTCCTCCCCTCTTGCACCCCGGTTTGCAGCAGCCCCCCGGAAGGGGCGATTTCCCCCGTGGGCTGTCGATGCTCTCCGCGCCCCTTCCCCCACCGCACCGCTCGGCACCACACCGGGTGAGCGCAGGAGGGGGAGGAGAAGGGGCACACTCAGAGGACTAGAAGGAACCCCACCGCGACCGGAGGGGCGAGAGGTTGCAGGGGGAGAGGGGCCGAGGCGAGGCGGAGGTGCTGCCGCCCGCAACCCGCCGCACCGAGGGGCCAGGGGAAGGCGCCGGGATACAAACCTCCAGCATCCAAGTGGCTACCATCCTCCTCATGAAGGGCTGGATGTCCTTCTGGACGCACTTGAAGTAGGAGCACTGGGGCAGATACCTCTCCTCTATGGTTAGTAAGTTGTGCAAAACGCGGTCATCGTAGAGCAAGTTTGGGTCAGGGAGAGCTCTCCTCATGGGATCCACCTCGCAGCACAGCAGCTCCATGTTTCCAAAGAGATCTCCCTCTTTCTCTGATGGGAAAGGTTTCCTTTTTTTTTTTTTTTTCCCTTTTCCTTTTTTTTTTTTTT
>NDXB01010949.1:0-12882 GCA_002631895.1 Agapornis roseicollis | reverse complement strand
GGACAACCGTAAGGGAAAAAAAAAAAAAAAAAAAAAAAAAAAAAAACAAAAAAAAAAAAAAAAAAGAACCTAAATCAATACATGGAAGCATGCCAGCTTTGCACGTGGAGGTGCAGAAAAAAAACACCACCAAACACCGCTCTTTTCCCCTGTGCGACGGCTTCTGTATACCCGGTACCCGTTTCCAACGGGGAAACGCTGGCCCTCTTGAAGAGCGGCCGCGGAAGCCAAGGTTCGCGATGTGCCCCTTCGCCTTGTCCCCGTGCCTACGGGCTCTGCCGCATGCGTTTGGAAGCAGCAGATGTTTTAACAGCCTCCGTGTAGAGATTACCGAGTGCCATATGTTAAATGCCACCCTCCCTCCGGAACAAAAAAGTAGAAAGAAAAAAGGAAAGAAAAAACTACTTTTCGCACTCTCTCCCAGTCTTTTGGTGAGCTGCCTCGCCCGTTCAAAAGCACAAGTGATTCAATCAAATACCGCCGGTAGATGTTTTTTTCGCCGGCGGCCCCGGGACCGCGGTGCGCCCAACCCCAGGCGGGCGCTCCCGCGGAGCAGCTCTGCGCCTTGCGAGGAGCCCCGGTGGGATCAGCGCTCCCGAGGTCGGACAGCCCCCCTTTCCTCCCCTTCTTCGTCCGCAGCCTGGCGGGAAGGGGTTGTCCCGCTCCCAGCCTCACCGCAGCCGCCGGGGGGCAATGCCGCGGTCCCTGCTGCTGCCCTGGGAACCCCTCTTGTGCGGGTCGTCAAGTCTGGAGTCACGGAGCCTCATCATCTGCGTGACACATAGTTACCATCAAATCTGTTCTATGTAATGGCATTTTGTTGGTTTTAGTCGGAAAGCGCTGCAAAACGCGGCGACTCTTGGCTTTTTTAAAAATACATCCCTAATTCGTCATCGTTTCTATTTATTTAATTTCCTTTCTCTGCGCATCCCAGAGAACAATCTTGGAAGATTCTTCAGGGGACAGTATGAGATTAAGCTTTGCATTCGAACCGCAGACCAATAGACATGTGTGTGCGCCCAGGCAGCCGCAGGTTTTTTATTTGTTTAAATGAAATAAGTATTCCCTTGCAGTGCTTGAAACCTGAAGGCTGGAGTGTGAAACATGAGAATCTGAAAGTGAAACCGACTGGAAGCCAAAAAAGAAACAGATGAATGTGTTTCCACTGTCCAAGCTGAGGAAAGCCCCAAAAGCAAACAAACACGTGAATAATAAAATGTGCAATAGATTTGGAATAAACCACTCCAGCTTTAGTCACTGGAAGCAGTCTAGCCCGGTGGCTTCTTTTTATTTTTTTTAATTTTTTTTTTAATATCTGGGTTTGTTTGCTGTTCAAAGGTGAATTCCTTAATTCTGTGATGTGCAGGAGCAATATGATAAAAACTATCTTTTATTTTCTTTGGTTTCTGATTAAAGATTAGAAGAGGGTTTGCATGTCGCAGGAAATGCTGCACACTGCCCATGTATTTCCAAGCAGTTATTTTTAATTGTACAGGCAATTTTCGGCTTTAAAGACCTGGGTAGTGGCAGCTTTATCAGTTACAGCCACCTTAAACAACATAAGTACTGAGCAGGTGAAATATATCCTATAATAAAACTATATTTGCCTGTAGAGGGTGATTTTATGCAGGCAGAACAATTACAGCATTAACTAACGAATTCTGTGTGATTGCTTAACATATTTTTAATTTTTTACCCCTTTCTGGTTTATGCAAAGTTTTTTCTTTATCCTCTCTTATTCTTTGGCTTTAACTTCTATAGAGCAGTAAGGAGAAACTGTATTTATGCTATGTCCAGTGCAAGGAGTTCACAACTCCACTGATAGATTCCTTCATTAGGTGAGATGGGAAGAGACTCAAAAAAAGAGTTTCAAGAGTGATCATATAACTGGGAATCATGTTTTAGGCTGGAAGACTTTGTAAATTTAGCCCAAAGACACTCCCAGGTTTGACACAAATGTAAACTACAGAAATCTAGCCAAATTCAGGGAGATTTAGGGTGGTAGAGCAGGTAGCGGTTCATTTAGGCTAACCACAAAGTGAACTTTTCAATTTTAACTTTACTAATCCCTTGATATTTTATTCAGGACTATGTTTTTAAGGTTAGGTGGGTTAAAACCTGAAAAAGTATATTGCACCACAAATCACAGTTGCAGAATTGGAGGAAGACTTACTGCGTGGGGTTGTGTGACCAGTGTGTGACCCAAAACCAGAATCAGATACATAATCCTCGTGATGTGTTCTGGCCTTAAAATTGTTTCATCTGTCAATCTATATAGAACCTATAGCCTGTGGTAATATGGGCACATACAGAATTCAGGTGAGATCTCACAGTTTTTCCTGCAGCAAAGGAATAGAAACCAATGAGAAATTTCTGCTGGAGCTGAAAGTCTTGGATTGGGATTTTTCTCACTAGATGGGAAACAGGGAAATTTTTGTGTTACTTAACTCTGGTGGTGCCACAGCCTTATCTTGCAGGGATTCCGTGTCCCTTGCAGCAAGTGCTGCCGACTCCGTCTCTTTGGTGAGCTGGACGATACGGCTGTGAGTGGTTTACAGAGAGTAGGAGCACATAACAGGTGCCTCTCCCACTCCAGGAAGTCAACTGAAAGGGAGAGCTCTTGACATGTGTTACAGGATCGGGCCCCTGGTATGCAGAACTGTACAGAAACAACGTCATTTATTCTTTCTTACTAGGTGGTGTGGGGAAAAAAACCACAAGTTGCCTTTTGGGGCAGATATTTGAGAGAGCAAGAACAGTTCTGATAAGTTGCAGGTGTGAGCCATTGGTATCTCCTTCATCATTAAGAGTAGGATAGGATCTGAAGGTGACTGAATCCTTTTTTTTTTTGTTTTGTTTTGTTTCCTTTGCTTATGAATCAGCTCACTTTTCTGCTTAAAATAGACTTTGCTGTTAACCTCTTGCATTCTGCTGTGTGATTTCTCTGCTCTCTGGGAGGTTTGTACTAGTCATTAGCTCAATGCTGGCTTGGACATTAGATGCACAATCTTTCTGCTTTCCAGACTATTAGAAGAGATTAATAAAAGGCTCTGTACCCAACCCTTCAGCTGTTCTCCAATTTTTGGAGCATCCTGCTGTCACACACCTTCCTTCAAAAGTAATGTTCTGACTTTTCTCTGTGGTTGCAGATGTGGAGCTTCAATTCCATTTTAATTTCTTTCCATCTACACTGAGGCAAAGATTTTACATTTAATATATGTGTGCAGCGTGCCCAGATCTAAACAGACAGGGAAGGGAGAGGAAGCCCTTCACAGCAAATTGCTCCTTTTACAGGGAGATGGGAAGGGATACTGCATGCCTCGGTTGCCTCAACACTGTTGTGAGCTGCTAAATAATGACAATATTTATTCCAAGAAGCAGCTGTATTTTAAAGGTATGTGCAATGATTCTGATAATCTGGAGTAAGAGAATTGTCCTGACACAGATTCCCACACTGAACAGTTTGCTGAAACATACGAGGCATATATAATCTGACGAGATATCTTATATGGAGCTACATCAGTATGTGATTTTGTTTTGGAAGCCATGTTAAGTGGCAACTTGTTCTGGGGATAAGTTCGAAGGCAGATGTATAGAGCACAGATGAGTTCTCAAAATAGGTGGGGTTTTAAAGGGAAGAAAAACTAAGTTTACCCTCAGCACTGGGCTTGTTTCCTCTGCAAAAGCATCATAAACCCCCCATAAAGAAGTATTAGTTTCACAAGTATTCTGGCTTAAATAGCCATTGATACAGTATTTTGGGTGTCCCTTTTGCATTCCAGGGACTATGAAACACTGCCTAGATTTGTTGCTTTTGGTCTTTTTAATGTGGTCAAACAAACAAATGGAACAACTAAAGTTCTATTGCCTGACAAACAGACAAGCACATAGAAAACAAAACAAGAGTAAAACAAAATAAAACAGGGACAATAAATGCCCTCCACTGAAGTAGACAATTTTACTCATTTATTTCCTCTTCCAAAACTGCTGAATTAAAAGTTATTTCCCATGGATAAATAATTCAGATTATTAGTCTGTTCTGTGTCAATGACACCAACACCTGGGAATATGAATTACTGCTAAAACATTGATAGCCTAAACCATGACATAGCATATCATATTAATGATCAGGTGAATGCAGTAGTATAATTTGCTTCTTTTTTCTTTTCTTTTGTGAATGCAACATTCTATTCCTGCAACAGTGTGTCTCAGCAGCAGTGTGGTACAACTGAAGAAATATGCATTTTAGAGTTAGCCATAAAATTAAAGTGTTTTGAAAGGCTGTGCCCCTTTTCACAGTGGCAATAACAGCCAGGCTTCAGTCACTTGTCAGGTGCCACACATTTTTTGAAATCGTGGTTTTCTTGAGAAGTAGAACACTGGGGGTGGTGTGAAACTTCTCTCAGCTGTGACCTCTTTAGCATCCCTTGCTACCCGAAGTCCTCATTCTCAGCATTGCTACCCTTGTTGAGGCTTTGCTGGGTATTTGCATGGGCAAAGGGGAACAAGGACCTCAGGGACTGTCTCTTTGCCTTTGTATGATGGGGTGATGGACATCTTTGTTTCAAGCTCTAGCCCCAGCCATTTCAGATCTAAGCTCCCAGCACTTTCATGCAGGTGGTGTTTGGCTGACTGAGCATGATGAAAGTCGTGTCTGCTTTGTCTGAGTTACATCCAAAGTCTGAAGAGTTCCTGTTTGGTCTGGGCAAAACTCCTGATATGGGTAAGAAGGTCTTTTAGGCAGGGACTGATACAGGAGAGTGGCTGAAATGATAGCTGCCCTCCTGTTGGAGTGGAAAGAAATTCTCACAGGTCTCTGTGAAATCCACTGCTGCTGCCCCTGGAGAGCTCCCAAGGCTCCTCCGTCACCCCATGAAGGCAAAACACTGCAGCAGCAGCTGGGAGATGGTGAGCAATTTCTCAAGGGCTACCTCTCCCCAGGGCTATCAGAAGAAATGTTCTCTCTCTGCAGCTCTGCTGCCTCACTTCTACAGCATTCTGGTTTGCTCTCGACTAGGAAACACTTTCCTTGGTTGCTGATTTCCCTAATTCTGAAGTTGGTGTTCACAGGTATAAACAGCTTCCTATGCATGACTTAATGCTCCCTAAAGGCAGTTGCTGCCCTTCAGCTGTCTTATTAGATGTAAATGTATCTAAGTCACAGAGAAACACTGTTCATAGAAAGAGTTGGCTGGAAGTCATCTAATCCAATCCACTACTCACAGCAGGGCTGCCTTCCAAGCTAGATTGAATCGCTCAGGGCCTTGTCTAGCCAAAATATCCAAGGAAGGAGATCCCATATCCTCTCAGGGTAATCTTTCTTAGTGCTGCACCACTCTCAGGGAAGAAGAATCTTCCTTTGTGCCAGGTCAAAGTTTGCCTGACTGCAACATTTGTCCATCACCTTGAAGTTTTCCTGAGTATTTGAAAAACAGCAAGAAGGAGTGACAGGTTCTTGCTGTCCACTGGCATAACTCCATATACATAGCTCAGAATGTAGTGTGCAGGATCTGTAGATGTGGATTTTATTGGTAGATGTGGGCTTTATTGGTAAATGTAACTAAACTGCATTATTAACTAAGGAAATCACTAGCACAAGTTGCACACTGCTTTCTTTCACTGAAACCTCCAGACCCCCACCAATGTCTCCTTGCTCAGTTTCATACTTGTTTTGAGCTATGCTCTTTCTTCATCCCTGATGTTGCAAATCTGTGCCCCTAGCAAAACACTGTTGGGCTGCTGTCTCATTTCTCTGTATGCTAAGAATCTCAGCTGGGCTTTCATCTCTTCTTGACTCTTTGAATGGGCAGTTAGTTCCTTGGGCAATGCTGTTAGCTCCTCATCCTCTTCTTCAACTCTTCCCTAGGTACTGTCCACTGGCAGAGCCAGGGCACTGGGCTAGAGGACCTTTTGCCTGAGTGGCTGTTCTGATGCCAGACATGAACCGTTTCTTTCTTGGGTTTCAAAGTTTTAATTATAAGGTTCATTGGTAGCAATCACCATCCTCAGAACAGGTGCTTCACAGTCACCCACAGATTTGGAAAGCATAATTTCTATTTTATAAATGGGAAACTGAGGCTCTGTGGTATGAAGTAATATCCTAAAGGAGCTTTGCAGCATACCTCTTGGCAGTACTGCCTTTCCAATGCCTACCTAAACAGAATCATCTCCCTCATTAGAGAGGACAGGATATGTAATGTTTTTAAATACCGGTTTCATTTTATAGGTGGCTTCCACCTTTATGTTCTAGCACTGTCTTCTTGTGTCCTTATCTCACAAACGTTGCACTCCAAAAAAAGGGAGTGGAGCTGGTTTTTCTGTCCATGAATAGATGGGCTATTAGAGACTGTTGGCACCTGAATGAGCTCGTTGTCTTCAGATAACAAAGGAATTGCTCCATCCTGGGGAAGGTCAGGCTACCCAGTTTCTCTGGAGCAGGCTGGGATTGAGGGACAATCATTGCCTTAGAAGCAGAGCTCAGAAGCCCTATACAAAGAAAGCTTGGGAAGGTAAAAAGGGAAAAGAGGAACACACTTCTGCAAAAGGGAGTCCTTTTGGATGGGGCTTTGAGCAATCTGGCCTAGTGGAAGGTGTCCTTGCCCATAGCAGGAGGTTGGAACTGGGTGAGCTTTAAGGTCCTTTCCAAACTAAACCATTCTATGATTCTGTGATTCTTTACAATGAGACAGTAGTTGTTAATGAGAGCTGCAGAAGGAAGGCTTCGATTTGATGTGGCAACACCTTGAGAGGGTTCTCTTGAGAGGGTCTGGAAAAGGGATGGCAAAGGATGGTGAAGAACTGAATGCAAGGAACTGCAGATGGGCTCTCCTGCTTTATTTAGCTCTATATGTTTTCTTTCACATCTCAAATAGACAGTAATTATTTTTACAAATGTTACACAGTTGATCTGCTATGTATTTGTTTATCCCTGAAGTGGCAAATTAAAAGTAGAGGGCTTACAAGGGTGGAGTACGTGCAGAAATACAAGCTGAAATTCCTGGAGAGCTGGGAAAGCCAGCATTGGTGTCTGGTTCTGTTTGTGTGTATAGGGGAAAAGTACTTTAGGGAGGACCTGTGTCCTGAGAACACGCTTAGAAATCTACTGTGCCTGGGATTTGTTTTAAGGAAGCATAAAAAGCACATGGGGCCAACATGCTGTGACCCAAACAGAGCCCTGTTGTGAATAATCAGAATAGTATGTGTAGGGTTTTGAAAGGATTTAGCAGGTCTGGGGGGACTGCAGGTCACTTTTTTTGCTCACTTTGCCCTTTTTTCTGTGAAAGTCAGGGACAGATTGAAATCTGCTGACTCCAGCACTTAGAAGATGGCTCAAAGGACCTGGCTTCTGGCTCTGAGTTTCCAAATCCTGCTGAGAATCAGAACACATGTACAGAAGAAAATCAGATACCTAAAGTTAGAGGAAGAAGTAATTTTGCTTATCTTCTCAGCTGAACCTCAATTGTAATGCTTGCTGACAACTTTCTGATGCTCACTGTAACTGTAGCTTGTTTTTTATGTTTTCTCACACTACAGAAACAGCATATTCTTGTTATGCAGCTGTTGCTTACTGTGTCTTCCTTCTGCTTTTGGTGGATTTTCCCATGTTCATATCCGCAGCTTTTGAGTCCTTCTGTCACTGAACAGCTGCAGGCTGATACTAGATAGAGCTGAATTTTTCCTGTGTTCACACACAAGCAGGCTTGTGAACAAAAGATTTTAAAGAAAGCTGATAAATGAACAAGGTCTTCTGTGTGATGCAATGTTGCTAACATTGCAGACAATAAAAATCCTTGTATTTGTACTCACTGAAAGCGAAGGAAGACATAACTCAATCTGTTTTATCTGTGATCCTCCAAGCTTTTCCCTACAGGCTTGAGAGAGGATGTTCTATAATGAACTCATCTTTCATGTGACAGAAAGGGAAATGCTATATCACAGCCTAATGATTATATTTCTATCTGCCATTTAACTTGGATGTTGCCTTCTAAGGGGACCCCCTGTTTTTAGTGGTCAGAGCTCATTTAAGAGAGGATCAGGACTTCTCGGGCAGCTCCAGCTCTGACACATGCAAATGACATAGCTTCCCTCTGTCTACCAGGACAGCAGATAACAGTTATCTTGATGTGTGTCCATCTCTGGCATGCTTTGAGGTTTGATTCAGAGTATTTTGCCAGCTGTTTGGCCAGCAGAGAACAGTGGGCCCAGCCCAAGGCATACTGGCTGCCATTGTCTCCTGAGTGGGATGGCAACAGAAGCATACATGAGGAAGTATCATGTACACTTGTCCCGTTCTTACATCTCTTGTCACATTGCCTTGCAGCTTTGGTTTTGCTTGACGACCGTGGGGACATCAACTTTATTTGTTTTTCCTGTTTCCTTAACTTTTTTCTTTTTTTCCATTCCTGAAGTAATTCTTTCACACATAAAAATAAAAGCCCTAAACCAGCAGCAACTGACCTGTTTAACTGGCACCATCCACTGTCCACTCTTGCACGAGTGGGCATAAAGACAAAGACAGATCCTGGTGCCATGGGAGGGGGCTCCATGGGGAGTTCTCTTGCCAGCTTACCCCAAGCAAAGTGCAGGAGGTTTTTCTGAGGCGGGAAGGGCAGGGTGTACAACGATGAGTTTGGCACAGAGCTGGCCACCCTTTGCCCCCTCTGCCAAGGGGCTTTGCCAGCATGGACATTTGTGTGTGCTGGGGAGAGCAGTGTGGGCTCAGTATGGGGAGGGGGGGATATGCAGACAGATGGACAAGGGAGGATAGAAGGGTTATGCCCAGCTCAGCTCAGCCTCCCTGAGAGAGGCCTGTGTCACAGCTGCTTGGGACACTGCCAGTGGTGGGCTGTGGTGTGAGTGTGGTGGGAGGCAGGGGGAAACGCCAAACCCAGGCCTGGTATTGCAACAGAAAAAGAAAGCAATAGGAGAAATTTAGGAATAGCTGGTGGCAAGATACAGGGGAAGGCAGATCCTTGGTCTGAACTGGCTTTGTACTGTCCCATTGTTTTCCCGCTCTGCTTCATCTGCATCTTACGTGCAGTATTGCAAGGTTGCTAAGAAAAAGATTTGTGTTTGTGCCGTCAGGAACCTGGGAACACGTCTATATGCCTGCAAGGAGACCTAGGTTCAGGTCCACCATCTCTTTAGGCAGCCCAGTCATTGCACTGAGGTACACTTCCCCAGTAACAAGACAGCTGTGAGGAGAAATATATGAAGGCTTCCATGGCATTCACCTGTTACAGAAAATGCTGCTACAGATAGAAAATTTTCCATGATTTTTAATAGTTTAGGACAGTGAAACCAACCTTGGCAAATGTCAGCCCATAAAGCCATGTTGCTCTGTTGGTGTAGGTTTATGTGCATTACAGCCTTGTGGAGAACAGTGAGACTTGAAAGACATCTTTCTTGCAGTCAACTGGAAAAAATGCAATACTCTGGGTGAATTAGCTCTCACATAGACTGACACAAAGCCAGAGTGCCAGCTTCTGCTCTCAAAAGGCTATTCCCTGTTTTCATCCTATCTGTGAGATTGACATGTAACTGAAAGGGATTAGGAAAAGAAGTGTAAAGGGGTAAGTGGTATATGGGATGCAGCTAGTCTACTGTTGGCACTTTCCAACAAATGTGCGCTTTTTCTTCTACTGGTCCTTCCATAAGAAAAATGCTCCTTGTAAAATATAGTAGGGCCTCTTTGGTGTCTTGCAGTCCTTTCCATGCTGCTCTTTTCTTCCTGACCCCTACAGAAACTTGGCAGCTACAATGTATCTGGTGTCCTGTGATTGCTGCTCAGCATGCTGAATGGTATCATCTAATTTCTTCCTTGGGCTCCCTGCCCTTCAGTTCAGACCCACCTGCTGCCTCTCATTGTACTGCTGCATGTGTGGCCGGTGCCATAATGGGAGTCTGGCTTGTGGTTACTAGCCCCACTTGGGATGATGCTCCCCAGTCAGCATAGATGAAGTGTCATCCTAAGAGCAGGGTCTCATGCTGGGGAGATACTGCTGCCAACGCTGCCCCATTGCAAATACTCTGTATCTGACACTGAGAGCCTGGGAAGAGGTTCCTCTGAATCCTTTCGTTTTCCACTTCCACTAATGATGGCTTCATACTCTGCTGAAAGCATGGCAGTGTGAGTGAGGGGAGAGAACTGTGTGGGACCCTAGGCACGGAAGGACAGGGCTAGAGAAGAAAAAGTCAGTGCAGAAAAAGGGAGCTATTTTGGGGGTAGGGGAGGGAAGGGAGATTCAAAAGTGTCAGTTGTGTGAAAAGTGGAAACCTGTGGCAAAAAGCACAGCTTCAACTCTGCATAGGGTGCTGTGCCAGCAGGAGCTAAGCTACAACAGTGGGCACTGATGGAAAATGACAGCTGCAGTTTAAGTCAAGGAAGGCTTCAGGGCCATCTTCCATCACATTTTGACAGGCTGCAGCATGGTACTGGCCGGACATCCTGCATCATCTCAGTTGGCATGAGGAGGAATTAAGAAATCTGGCAGAAATCTGAGCAAACCAAGGAGCTGAAGGAACATAGTATCGGCGACAGCCCAAATGCTATAAAATGATTTTAGCTAAAGACTTAAAGAGAATGCAATGTGTTGGGGGGATTACTTACTTAATATTTTACACCAAGGAATTATTATAACCTATAAAATATTGTTAATGGGGGCAATACTTTGTAAATAAGAGAAATCAAATTTTGTTCCAAAAAGTAGCATGGAGCTGGAAGGGATCAACTTTATCACCAAGGCAGTGTCTACAAATCACAGGCCACTGAACAAAAGATGCTGAGCTCAAAGGGATTCATCAACCACTTATTCCCTATGACCTCACCACAGCTCAGGTTTTTCAGAACTCTGTAAGAAAATCATACAAGAAAAGCCCAAAGCAAAGACATGGGGAAGCTTTATCATGGAAGAGTGGGATGAATAAAGTGCTTTTCTGGGATAGTTGGCTCCTGCATTACCAGGGAGTTTTACTTCCCTGATGATGCTAAAAATCGGTTCATCAAACAGCTTCCAAAGTCTCCGTCAGTTAACAGACTGTTTTTGTTCAGAGAAGGTCAGCATGACCACTAGCCAGGGATGATAGAGATTTTGGTGCTCTGAGGAGCCGCACATGGTCACCCACATCTTCCTTCAAACTGTGGTTGGCCAAGGAAAGGCAAACCCACAGTTTTCATGGAAGCATGGTATTCATCAGTTGGTGCAAATGAACTGCTTCATCAGCTGGTGCGTCAACTGGTTGAACCTTCTTTCCAGCTCCCACATAGGTAATGGTAACACCTATGTACAGCAAAATTCTCTCCTCTATGAGTTTTCCCATTTAGTTATTATCTCCTTTTTGTAAATTTCTAAAACTTCATTCTTACTGGGGAAAAATGAAAGAAAGAAGATTGCAAAGGCAGATGGAATTTAACCTTGCTAAGTGCATGGTATTGCACAAGAAAAGGTGCATGTCTGATGTGTCCCTTGAGGTCGCTGGGAGCCTAAGCACCTCTGTTGGTGGGCACCACCCTGCTCAGTTTTAACCATTTCTGAGGTGTTTAATTGTGTAGCATTTTTTGATAAAGCTTTTTGCTCATGTACCACAATAGTAACTTCCCAGTCAGAGATCACAACCTGAAGTGGGATATGGATGAGTTTCTTGGCCTCACAGCAGCTCCTTTTCACCCGCCAGGGTTAGAGCTGGTGGAATACACCTCTCTGCAAGGAGGGCAGGAGCTAGGGGGTAGTTGGGAAGCCCTGCTGGGCTGGCGGGGGCTTTGATGAGGGAGCTCTCTGCTCCTGCCTTTTGGTGATTAAGGGGAGGAATGGTCAATGGCAGACCTTCATTTGCATGTTTCCTACCCAGAAGTCCTCTGACAACAGTTGAAGTCCCTGCAAAATCAAAAACACTTGGGTGTGGAAGAAAAAGGGTTGCCAGAACCTTTCTTGTGCATTTCCCCTTCTGAATGATGGAGTTTTCTTTGAGCAGTGGTGCAGTACAAGGTGGAGTTTGGGGCAGAGCCAAACTCTAGGTGGGGACTACAGGACAGCAGGTGATGAGATGAAGCCTTCTGATAAAGAGGCACAATAGTAATGTAGCACATTGTTGGGTGGCATCCAGTAGTTTCTACATTGCCAGCATAAATCTTAATGTACCATAAGCAAGGATTCCCTAAAACACATGAGCTTAAAAACAGTGGTACATTTCATTCCTTCTAAGTTTGAACACCAAAGCATTGCTTCAACCTCCTATTTCTTTTATTTTTTTTTTTTTTTCTGCAAAGATGAAAATTCTTCTGTAATCTACGGCTCCAGAATTTGGGACCATAGACAAAGTCACAGGATCTAATAAAACACTTTAGATCCTGTGACTGTGACTATGCTGTTTTCTGGCTTGTTTTGTTGTTTTGTTTTCCCCACAAAGTGTTGGCCCAGCAGAAATGTTCTGTTAAGACTGACAAACCCTATCGAGTTTTCAGGGCCAAGCAGAGCTGGACGTAACGTTTCTGACAAGGTGGAAAGGGAAAGGCTGTGGTTGTAGAGGAGCAGGAACACTGAATAACATGTGAATTGCAGGTGGGAATAAAAATTTAGAGTTTCTTATACAAGGCATGCAGAAATCAATAATATCCTTTCAGTATTCACAAAGAGAAGAAAGTACTAGGTAAATTCAAGGAAAGAAGGGCAGATAAGACAGTTTCCATTAGAAAATCCCAATCCTGTAAAGTGTTGAGTTCTGTTGTAAACTGGTTTCAGTTTCTATGAAACCATATAAAGGAAAACTCAGAAAAAGACCTGGTGTCCTGGGTTCAGCAGTTGCAGTCAGCTTTTCTCCTCCTTAGTAGCTGGTGGTTTGACTTAACCCGGGAACAAGGCTGATAAGGCCGATGTTTTTGGTTGT
>NDXB01010948.1:0-28063 GCA_002631895.1 Agapornis roseicollis | reverse complement strand
AAACCCCAACCCCGCCCCCCCCCCCCCAAATACCAGCCCAGGTTTGGTACACCTCACTGTGTTAACTGGTGTGTTGTATTCTGAACAGCTTCTCAGCCTCTGTCTATATAGACACGTTGTCTGGGGAAAGGCCTGCAGATATCAGGCCGAGGGTGGGCTAAGCACAAGATGAAGTATTACAGAGATATTAAGTCCTTCAACTGGTCAGAATTTCATTGGCTCTTCATCATCTGGCACCACTCTCTCTCGGTGAGACTGAGGTCCCACAGGATGATACACATTCCTGTCTTATAGACACACCTTCCCCTTCTGTTGAGGGGAAAAATGGTCATGGAAAGAATCAAATAAAAACCTGCAGACAGCAGCATGTCATAGTGAGATAGGCAGGGCTATAACAAACTCATAAAGAGACCAGCTGATAAAACACAGGGAGAATGCTCTTGAGCCTTGCATCACCCTGTAAGACTGAAAGGGAAGTTCTAGAAGTTCATTAATAAGTTTGGAAATAGGACCCAGAGTATAAGAGACAAATCTGTGCCTTTAAGACCCAAAAAGCCCGGTCCTATGGGTTGCCCACAGCTGTACCAATCCAGCTCAACTGCCAAGGCTGAGCAGCTGAGCAAGAAGCTGAAACTGCAGCTGGAGGATTCCCACAGGAACAGGAAATAAGGAAGATCAGTAACAGCCATTTCACTGTTCGCTGGCAGTTCCTTTGCTCTCCTCTCACTCCAACACCAGTTTAAATTACAAGGTGTTTAACTCAGGTATGCAACTTATTATTCTTAAAACAGGGATGTGCTGTTTGGGTAGCAATCAAATAAGCTACCCAGTCTGGAATCAGTGATAATGACATTTTCCCTCTGTGAAACTGTACCTCCACAACAACTAAAAAGACCCAAACCCATTCTTCTATCCATTTTTGCCAACATCTGTTTCTCTTGTCAACATCTCCCCATGCTCTTTTCTGCCCCCTCCAAACACACAGCCAAGCAGGGAGTAACTGCATTCCTACCTGCACAGGATGAGCATGGAGAAGACACTGAATTACTAACTATGAAGCTGCTTACAATAGTAAATAACATGAATGCTGGCTAAACCCAAGGAAAAGGAAGAACAGCTGCTGAAGCCAGGGAATACTGATTCTTGCAGTGAAACAAGGGTATGGAGCTGGGACTTGAATCAATTAGTTTCCTCTTAGCTCTCCAAGAAGCACCAAGTCTCATTTCACAGCTCAGTACCCATGTGTGGCTAACAGAGTTGTTTCCCTCTCTCTATTCTTCTCAGAAAGCTTTCAGATCTAAGGCAAAAGCAAGTCCCAGAGTAGCTCCAGCCCACTGGAAAGGGAACTGGCCTGTGGGACCATTAAGCTTCTCCCAGGTGCAACGAGCTCTCCAACCAACCATTGCAGCTTGTGCTGTCAGGTATGTGCCTGCTCAAAGCCTTGCCATAACCCACTCCCTCCCTTGGTGTGCTAATGTAGTGACAAAATGAAACCAGGGTTGCATTAACCCAATCTTAAGTTCTGAAGGTTTGGGTTTGTAAATGTAAATGCAATGCCAGACAAGAACTAAAAGGGAGCTCTACTGGAGAATGCTCATGGCTCTGCTCAAGTTTATTCTCAAGAGAAAGCAATCTTTGGAGGGAGGGACACATGCAAGTCATTTTTCATCGCTTCAAAACTGTTGTTTGAATTTCAAAGCTTTCTACTTACAGCAAGGCATTAACAATTAGAAATAATCACTTGTGTTCCGTTCTGAACATGTCTTCTCAAGCCTTCTGTTACAAGGGTGCTCATAGTGACTTTTTGTTGGGTTTTCTTTAAAAAAGAAAGCCACAAAAAGAAGACACAGTCTGATTACTTTTGGTATTCATCAAGCAGGACTACACAGACTGTGGCTCAGATACTGTTAAACTTGAACAGAATGAGCTCTCCCTCATGCTAGCTAGCACAAATCTGAAATGCAGTAGTTACTCTCAGTGTCCTGCTGCACAGAGGTAAGCCTTCAGACACCTAACCCCATTTAAAACCAGAGAGCTGCGGGCTCCAAGTAGCATCACTAGGTTGCTTATACTGGTGCTCCAGTACCCAGGCCTCCTCTGAATCTGGAGAGAGCTGCATCAATCTCCTCCTCCTCCTGTTGTGCTGCAAGCCTGGGAACGTGCCCAGATAGCCAGGCTTGCCAAACTGGGACACCCACAAAGCTCCTCTAGAGATGAATTGAAGCACTCCGCACTGAATCCACACACCTCTCATTTTATGCTTTGGGAATGTTAATTTTAGGATGTTTGCTATATTTGTTTTGAAATAATTATGTTGAAAAGCGAGGCTTCTTCCCTCGGGGAGGAATTTTCCAACAATCTGGTATTTTATCACTGCATGTTTTCAGAGTCCACTGGCATTGTTTACTTCCCTGAAAATTATTACCAGGCCCACAGATATGATAGCTGGATGGTTTTAGTATGGTTTTTCATGTTTCTGTGGGTTGCTTTTCAGTCCCTTGGCTCTGAACACTCTTTTCACTGTCACAAATCAAGGTGATTTCAGCATCTCCCTGCAAGAGGACAACCCAGTGCTCACTGAAATCAATGGGAGCTTTGCCACTGATAGCAGTGCAACTGGGATCATGCACGCAACCTGTGTAACAAAAGTAAACAAACATTTTCATTTTCATGTCTGAACTGGTAATGCTGAAGTAAGAAATAGCTTTTTTTTCCCTCCTTCTAATAATATGAAAAGAAATTGAAATATAATTGCAATTCAGCTGCTGCCTGAAGGAAGGAAAACAAAACCCAATGAACCTTTTTATTTCATCTGCTGTTTACAGATAGGATGAATGAGCCATTTGCCTCTTCCTACTCCATTTAGGAAAGGTGCCCAACTCTGGTAGAACATTCATGAAACTAAGCTATTTACTACAGACATTACTGCCCTAGACCTTACCCATGTAACACACAAGTGCCCTCCACACTTTCCAGGTTACACATTGCCTTGTTCCTGTAGCACTGAAAGCATTTTTCAATGGAGCTAGTTTATAATCCTAAATACCAAATCTTTCTTTCAAGTTTTGATTTTAATGGCCTCAGCATTGCCCTGGGTAGAAGAAGAATCTTTTATCTGAAATCCAGAGCTTACGAGCGATGTTAAAAGCAAAGGAAACAGCTTAATATGGTCAATCTGCTTTCCCTTCATCAGCACCTCCACAGCTCTTTTTTGCACCAGATTTCTGTCTTTCTCATTGCTGGAGGTTAAATGTACTAATTATGTACTGAAATAGAGGCTGGGTTTTTTTTTTTCCCATTGTGGTAAGACCCTGGCTCCAGGATATAAAATACCAACACTGCTTCATTGACTTCTAGTATTTGCTTGCTTCAAACAAGAAATGCAGTTGCAAGCAGCACTCTCTTCTCACTGTTATTCCTATTAGCATACAACAGTCAAAAGCAGTGATGTTTCACAACATTTTGTTAGATAATGATAAAAGCTTCTTTCTTCTTCTTGCCTTAAAGAAAAACAAACCAAAAGCAGGAGCCAGCCTCAGATCCCAGGCACTGCAGTGCTACTTCTTGCTACTACCTTACAGGCTACACAAGACTTGGTGAGCCTCACTGCTCACTCACCCTTTCACACTAAGAATACTACACAAACAAATCATCATTGCTGCCAGTTAAACTATGCTAGATCTGCCTTCATGCAATGTGGCAGTGCAGGCACCGGGCATGTGCCACAGTATCACTCAACCTTTGCTACAGAAAAGCTCAGTGTCTTCAGCTCTGCACCGACAGTAGCAGTGGTTAATGATGGGATACCTACATCAATTTATGGCATCTGATAAAATAGCTGTTTTTCTCTTTTCTTTCTTATCCTTACTCTCTCCTGAATCATCAGCTATTCAGCTGCAAATACAAACACCCAGTAAGCACAGTGTTTAAGAGAAAGCAGAAAACCAAGTGATCTGTGAAACAGCCCTGTTTAAACCCAACTTCCAAAGACACTCAGCTATTTCAGAAGAGCAAATTCCTTCCTTACATTAACAACAGACACGACAATCTGTGATGAAGCAATGAATCAGAGAGGAATGAAGGGTATAAATTCTTTCGTGCCTTCAATTCCATGCAGTATCCGATGAGGCTGATTATGCAATTTCCCTTTGCCACCCAACTGTAACCTTTAGCAGCACAGAACTTCCTCTATATCCAAATTAGGGGAAGGATTTGGTTTAGACCATAAAAAGAAATAAACTTTGCTTCTTTACAGATAAACTGCAGAAAGAATGAACACCATCACAGATATTCTGATCTTGAGACACCCTTCACTGGGTGTGTAGCAAGCCACCTTACCAGCAAATGCAATTGCCTAACAAGACCAGTCCAAAGGGATACACTCAAAATAAACCAGCCACATTTGTCAATAACACCATGTGGACTCTGCGTGCAAGTCCAACTACAACTGCTCCTTCTTGCAGCCACTTCAGGTATGCTTTAGGTCATGATTCCTTTCAGAACAGTTACTGCCCACCGGGCCTGTTTCCTAACTAAAACATGTGCTTATCGAACTATTTCTTATAACGTCGGTGGCAAGGAGCCAGTTGGGATTTCTCTGGATCAGTGTTAAACTTGAGTCCCCTTGTAAAACACCAATAAAAAGAACAGGAAGCAACTTCTCAACCTGTGCCTTCAGTCTATTACTCTTCACTTCCAAGAGAAAGCCATTCCCAGTCCAGCGAAGAAGACTCCTTGAAGAACTACAGCAGCAAGTGAACTACCAAAAGATGTTGATTTGTTACTTGCAGCTGGATACCCAACCAGGGGGAAAAAACTGGTAACAAGAAAAAGTCAAGACACTAGAACTCAGGAAATTTCAAGACAGAGCCCATTACCTTCTTTATCATGACCAAGAAAACAAGTAAATAAAAAAGAAATTCCAAACAAAAAGGTCAGTGGGATAACTGGATGCTGAAAAGCAAACTTCCTGCATGAACAAAATGCCAGACTGCTCCAGCATTTGAAGCACTGCAATGAACAGAGCAAAGATGGACCCATCTACTCCCACTTGTGTGACTTCTGTTATGTGCACTCGCTCTTACACAGAGGTAAAATACTGTATTTTTAGATGCTGTAAAGCAAACAAAGACCTTAAGGATTCTTAATCTTTAACTCTGCATTTATCAACTTCCATGAGTTGACATCAAGCTTTTTCATGTCATTTCCAGTGCAAGCAAGTCAGTTGATGCTTGTTTTAATTCATCAAGCTTGCCAACCATCCACCCTTAGTATACTCCTGCTTCCATCACCAAGCTTTACAAAGGAAATAAGCTCTATACCATGCACTTCCTAAGTTTAGCCATAAAGAGGAAGCAAGATGTTGGCATCTCCTCTAAGGCCCTTGCCTCTCCACCACATTCCCTCTTCCCAATTTCTCCCATTTGTATTTCTCCCTGTGGAACACACTGAATGTTGAAACATGACAGGTACAGCAGAATAAGCTGTGGACCATTATTATAATGCTGCTGGCAAGATTAAAATGAGTAGCAGATTTTAAATACGTCATGTGCTGCATGAACCATATCAACTATATTCGCCCAGTGCTCTTAGTACTCCTCAGAAGGGTGAACTTCAATTGATCACTCCAGTTTCTCTGTTCAGCAAGCAAAGAGCTAATCCAATTCCTCCCCGTTGGGAATAGGAAATTAAAGGGGTGATAAAGAAAACTTTCTTGCTCTGTGATTGGCCACTTGTAGAGAAATACATCTATTGTATGTTCAGTGTAATTTTATCAAATAAGTCTTATTTCACTGTTTCCTCTTTCCCTAATCATGTAATTTCAAACATCACACAGTAGACATTAAAACTTCCTTCTACAGTAAATTCAAAGCAAAACCAACATAACCACTGAAAATTCCATAAATCACTGCCAAAACCTCAACCCCTCCACAATTACTGTTACAAACACTATTTTTACCATTTTGATGGGCTTACCACCCCCACCCCAGTATGGCATAACATTACTCTGTTAGAGCAAATCCTAACTCTATATCCTTTTAGAAGGACATCTGCCAATTTGCAGCAAAATCTCTATTAAGCTCTGTTCCAACAGAGCTGCCTCTCCAATGTCATGGCCAATACAAACTTACAGAGCTCAGCTTTAAAATCTTATAAGAGAAGACTAAACTCAAGCTGCAGAAAAATTAAATGAAACATAACCCATTAAGACATTACATGAGAACTTAAGAGGTATCCCTGCCCCACAGCTCCAATCTACTTTGACAGGAGGAAGGATTTTAGCTGCAGAGATGGTATCTATGTTCTCCACTCACTCTCTGCTGTTTCTCTTTTGTTCTCATCTCCTATGTAGCAGCAAGAGCCAGAAAATCTCTCATATGGAACTGATAATGGACCTGCCAGAATTCAAATATTTACCAGTGCTTTTTCCTGCAAGCAATCATTATATTCCCAGCACAGGTAACATTTTCACATGTAAATAAGGCCATTTATCGTTCTTGCTTCTACTTGGGAAGTATCAAACTTCCAGCTTTACAGCAGCCAGAGAAAAAATAGTACACTCATACTGCCCTAAACCCTACCCAAAACCTTTAGACCTTCATGCTAAACTTTTAATTTACAGAGACTATTCACATACTCCAAGCCATGCTTGTGTAGTAGTAACTGCAGATTTAAAACCTCATTCAGTCCTTCCCTGAATCATGTAAGACACTACCACCTATAAGCACCGAGGTTGCAAAGCCAATTTCCATTAGTTCCAGTTCTGACCAAGCCACTCCATGGAAATGTTCCAATTGTCTGTACCTCTTAAATTCCCTCAGTCAGATACCTCAACGCATTTGTTGTTCACCCTGTTTCAGCATAAGGCCTCATGCTAGGCCAACACACTCTGGTCCTTACAAAGGGAAATGGCCTATCAGTGACTGTTTCTTTCAGCATGGAACAGACAATAGGGGAAAGTGCAAACCAATTTAATTTAACAAAGGGATTCACATCATGGCACCAAGTTGTCCATTAACAGAACAAACCCCTGTCCCCCTCCCTTTCTCCTGTTGGCAATTGCAGCAAATCTTCCATGAAAATACATTTCCTGTAATGTTCTGGTCATGGTCGGCAAGAGCTGCAACCCATTTCCATAAAGCCACCATGTGGAAAATTGCCTTGGCTATTAAACAGACTAATGCAAAGGAATTTTTTCTCTCTTTTTTTTAATGTTGAAGGCATCAATCCTTTAAAAAAAAAAAAAAAAACCAACAACCCTCCAGTTTCCAGAATATTAACAGGTCACCTACCTGCAACAAGGCAGAGTCCTACAACTTGAAAGGCAGCAAATCAAAGAGCTTTGAAGAAGAAAAAAAAACCCCTTAATCCAAGCATCACTTACATACAGTGAACCCAGCAACATAATGAGAGGACTGAAGGAACTTTGCACCAGCAACTCTGCTCTCACCAGAGTACAACCCTCCTGCTACCACTGCAAATCAACAGACTTCCACAGCATTAGTTTGCCTCCCAAAAGGTAAATCCTGAGTCTGCAGACAAGCAACGGTGTATCACAGGACAAGTCAGATCGCTATAACAAAGGAGATGCATTGAGGGGTTCAGGACTCATGTCTCATTCTCCAATACTGTCATTACCAGGTGTAATTTACTCTTTAGCTCTCAGTGGTCTTGCCCAGATCCTGTTTCTCACTCTTGCCCTATGGGGGTGATCCAAGCCATAATGCTTACTTAAACCTATCAACACCCTCTCCTATACTGTTTCTGCATACATGAGCAAAACAGTTCTCTCTCACACACTTTTCTCACTCAACTTTCCAGCCGTGCTGGACTAAGGAAGAGACACAGGGGGTGCCGGGAGTGCAGGCCTGCAGCTGACACTGTCTGGAATCTCTTGTTGCTCAAGGTGCATCCCACAGAGTTGAAGCTGCTTTTTGTTCTGTCTGATCCTGGAAAACCCATTAAAGTTCAGGGTGTTGCAAGTGGATTTTACAGAAATTACTGGGATGAGACACAGGGAGAGAAGGCACCTCCTTTTTGGAAAGGGGAGACTCTCCATGTACAAGAGTTCAGTGGCACTAATTGACCTCAAACCAGTTTCTGAACTAGTAAATTCAAACTTAGAGGCACAGCCCTGAACTGGTGCCTGGTTCTGCTTTACAAGTGACACAACCAAATTAGCTACCTGCATAAAATGAAACTGCTGGCTACAATACTTTTGCATGTCAAAAAGATAACAAATGAAGCGCTGTCATTGTGTACAGTTACAAAACAGCACACAAAGGTTATGGCAGGAACCCTGATGTGCAGGACAGCAGTGATATTACTGACACCATTTGCAAAACTGGAAAGTCAGAGAAACTTCAAGGATCACATTCTGGAATTTCATATAACAAGCCTGAAAACCTGAAATCTCTGGACATGCACTGCTTGCAATGCATCTGCTGGAAGCACAGAAACTTCTCAGAATCAACTCAAAGGTGACTCAAGTTGGGCACTATATTATAGATATATTAAAAATGAGGACGTTTTGGGGGGATTTAAAGCTCGTGTCAGAAGTCCAAGGCTTTGGAAAACTAAAGTAGAACAGAAAATTGCTCTTAGAAATCTGTAATCATCAGGTGCTATTATAGCAATAGGTCCATTTTGCATTATCCTACAAGAAGTAAAGATCATTGTAAACCTTAAGAAAGGGTCATCAAAGCAAAAGGAGGAAAGACTTTTAAGGAAATTAAATTGATAGACCATAGAAAAAATATAAGTTTGTGAATAAACTTTTCTGAAATATAAACATTTTGGTGATACATTCCTTGACTACTAAATTCTGATGCCTCTGGTTCCAGGCTCAAAGCTGTGTCTACGGCTTTAGAGCAAGGAATGCAACAATGAGCTTTCCAATTCTGTTTTTGCCTGCCCAAGTAAGAAATTAAGAGGTATCTCAACTGTATCTACAGGAACCAAAAAGCTACTTCATGATAATCTTCTGTCTCTTCAAACTTCATTGGTTTCGTTACTGGAAAAAGAACTTCATCGTATTACAACCTTTTTTCATTGCTGAGAGGCAGCAAGGGAAAGAAACATACAAGGAAAGAAACAGGATGTACAGTATAAATGTGTCCATGTATATTGTATGTGCAGACAGGTGTAGAGTTTTGTTCCTACATGTGGTTAAAAGCTGCATCCATATATCAGGGTACAGAAAATGCAGTTAGAAGGGTGCATGACAAAATCCACATAAGGCTGGTTTCTTTCTGTATGATCTTGTTTTCCATTTGTCACACTTGCTATGCAAAAACGTGGCCTGTGCAGGGTCAGTGAGCAGCTAAAGTAGCTCTACAGAAAACTCTAAGCTTTGCTACTCATCTGTGCTTCCTGTAACCCCTCTGTTAGCCGTCTCCCTGATTTATGATCCTCACACTGCCTCTGTGATAAAAAGCATGATGGCTTGTTTGCATTTCTACTTAGGCTGAGTATTTTTTGCCCTTCCTCCAACTTCAGGCAAAACCCTGCAGCTGAGAGGTCTAATGCTCATTTCAAAAACACACAGACCATGAGCAGGAAGCTACCCTACAGTAAGGGGGCTCCTGCTCATCTACTGCCTTCCTTTCCACCATACTACAGATCTGAGAGAAACAACACTGTCACTGAGTTTCAGCACTGGACACCGAGTTTCCCCAGTGGCCAGTAACTACAAGCAAGCTAGACTCAACTTCTTGTCTGTCTGGACTTGAGGATCTGAAGTCTCCAGAAATAATAGTTAAACTAAAACCAGAAAACATGTTTGGATTCAGATCCCTATAAACCCCACAGTGAAAACAGTTATGTGTTTTGCCTGACAAGTAGCTGTTAGGTACCTCTATAAGACTGCCTGCCAGTTATGCTGGCAACCCCCTGTGAGGCTGGGAAGTAGCTCGCTGGTCTCACAGTTACTTCTTGCCACGGTGGGAGAAGAGAAACTACAGTTTAACGGAAATGAGGGTCCCCAGTATTTGCACAGGAGAACAGCCACAGTAACAACAGGTAGGTTCAGCCTGAAAAAACAATACTCGTATCAGCTGAGACAGCTAGCTAAGAAATTCACATGCATCCCAATGAATAAGCAGCACAATGAAGTTACTGCTGTGAAAACACAGAACAAGGAGCCGGATGCCATGATCAGCACCTCACTTCACTATGGCATACACTTCTCACTCCTTTTCCAGCCAAAGCTAGAGCATCACTTTTCCTCAGGACAGATCAGACCACTGCTCAGTCAGCATCACCCATTCCCTCCTGGCCTTAGCTGGGTCTAGCAGAGCTGTTGTAAGTTTTGGTCAAAAGCGATGCTTCAGTTGTGGAACTTGAACTTTCAACTCTCCGTAAAGAAAGCCTCAGCTCTGAACACATCAGTAGACTCTGGCCTGGCATGTGAAGCAGTCTGGCAAATGGTTTCCACTACGTTCTGCAAATCTGTGACTACAAGGTTCTTGTCTCTCACTACTTACCTTCCAGTACTCATAACCAAGCAAAAAACCAGTCATCAGAGCAGCTTAAAGTTGTACTGAGTTACAGCAGTTGAAGAATTCAAGTCAAAAGATGCTTCTTGCCTCCACAGTTATGCACACACGCTTTCTATAAGCTTTTACTGGCAAACCTGCTGAATTTCCCTTCAAAAAACCAAAAGCATTTTCCAAAGCAAGTCTCTGAAATAAGTCATTACATTGTTAATGAACCTGCTTGTTAAACAACCAACCAACCCCAACAAAACAACTATAAAATTGGGCACATCATGTTCAGTTTCACTGGCACGCTCTAACGCCACCCAAAACTTAGCCGGGACTCACTTCAGTTTGCACTCAGACACATACAGGAAGAGAGCAAAGGAGCAGGTTAGACGGTGGAGATGAGTTTCTTCAGCAGCTGCTCAAAGGTTTTAACACGTTTATGAAAATACTCATTGTGCAGAAAACATGAAGCCAAACGGGTGCTTAGATTTCTGTCTTTTCTGCCCACACCCTGGGAGGCTAAAAAAACCCAGTAAACTTGCTATTGGCTTCTTGCTCTTTTGTTATGACCTTCTTCGTAGTTCAGTGCTTGTACATCTGTTCTCGCACCCTTGAAAATGCCAGTGTTCCCATGCAGGAAGCTGAACGGATGCAGCTCCCCCAAAGCAAAGGGCATCCTCCAGGCAGGGAGCTCTGTGGGTCCAGAATGACTATGTCAGCTCTCATGTGTTTAGTGCCAACATATGTTACAAATATTTGTGAGGCTGTAAAGACGCTTTTGCATACAAAGTGCACATAGTTTTGGGCAGTCACAAAAAATTACCATGCATGAAGAAAATTAATATAACTCTGACGGAGTCTTGGCAAATGTTTAGAATGATGAGCAACTCAGTAAAAATGCATGCTTTCTTGTTCAGACTTGTCTACCAGTTCATGTCTACAAACCAACTTAATACCATCTGCTGCAGGTAACAAGAACAACATCGCATTGATGGGGTTTTAGTTCATAGTTTGGCTAAAAAAACTAAGTTATCTTCTCTTTCACAATCTCTGGAGCCACAAAAGTCCTCCTTCCTTTAGAGAAGTGCCTGTCAGTGTTAATAACTTTGCAAAGAGGTGCTTTCTTACTAAGACGTCTCAGCCATTGTTACTGTGCTTCATCAACTTCCTGTCCTGCCCAGACTTGCTTTTCATTTCCCTCCCCGACACAACAAAAACACAACAGAGAATTTTCCCTCTTTCTTTCATGCTTTTTTGCTCAAAACCAAAGTTGACAACAATCCTTTGCTATGGTGATGACATGCCCCAAACAACAATACTTCTCCTCCGGTGACCATGGTTTTTCTCTCCTACAACTGGATTCTTACCAAGCGGTACATCAAATGTTAGGAAAACGCCACAGTGGCTGCTGAGTGCCGTGATGTTATTTCTCTTGCGTTAAAGAATATGATGAACTTTAGCTTGTGCTGCATTAGGAATTGTTTTGCAGTCACAGAATTCCCACGTGTTTACAGTTCGTGGCATTTCACGAACTTGCGCAATCTGTGCTCCTCTCTGAAGCCAAATGCAGTAATTTCAGCAGAAATATGAATTTCATTATGTCTGACTGACAGGTTCAGGCCACACGACTGCCTCCACATACACAAGACATGCTTCCTTTTCCTTTTGATTTATGAGTCTCCACTATGGCCATTTTTTCTGTCAAAACAGAAGCATTTCTCTAGCTGTATTTCTACTTTTCCCCCACTACTTTTAATCTGAAACCTTCACACAGATGGTCTGCTGTAGCAGGAGTAACCAAAAGTTATGGTCAATGTGCTGTAGTAACAGAGCTCATGGCAATCTAATACCACTACCCAAACCCCATCCCTTCACAGGAAGGATTTCTGACAGACACCAATGCCTTTGACAAACTATGCACAGTTGCAGTAATGCAATTTTCTATACAAATCTACTAAATCATTCCAGCATCTTAAATTTCATTTCAGAATAAATGCCATAAAGAGAAGGTTATGGCATCTTTTTCAACTGTCAGTAAACTATTTCAACTACATATTTTCTTTTTCCACATGATTCAATATTAGACCTTTTTCATTAGATAATGCACACCTAATACAAAGCAAAACAAAGCTCTGTCACTGGCTTGGTTCTAGGCCCAAATATCTGGTCCTTTACTTCTGCTCATAGACCTTACATGCAATACTTTAAAAGTCCGTTTAAAAAAATCACTTTACAAATGGAACAAATTTAACTATATGAAACACACAACAGTGGAGCAACAGTAGAATCCCTTTAAAACAACCACACAAACAGTGGTGATTGTACCACACAGCTTTCCATGCAAACAAGGGCTTTTTGAAAGGAAGCTGACACAACAGCCAAGTATTGAAAAGAGAGAAAACGCAAACATGATATTTCCACTTCCTTTATATATGGGTTCAGCATTGAGAAGGACACAGTCAACAAAATAACATGCTTTGGCTACCTTCTGCTTGTTAAACAGCCTCTGAGGAAATAAACCAGACCTGTAAAGACCTCATCATGTCCTGTTTCTCCCCCTTCTCCCAGTACATATGAGAGGAGACACCAGTCATGTCTGAGAGCATATCCTTGGACATACAGTTAGTAATGCAACCCAAATAAAACTTCAGACGTGACATTTTCAACACCATACTTGTTAAAGGCTTTTGCTTTTTTCACATACCAACCTGAAACACTTAAAAACAGTGACTGCCAATGGTTCATGGATGTAAAAATCAGGTTTGGTAACTCTGGGCTGAGGAAACCTAACAGCAGTTGTAAACAGTTTACTATACAACACTGAACTAGTTTATTAAGGTTGTAAGTTGTTTTCCCTATTACTGTTCAATTAAGACAAACAGAATGAATCACTGAGGCTTTCGTTCCTAACGTGGCATATGCACATTTTACAAGTGGGGTTTTTTTGGTAGTGAATCAGAGGGGAATAAAGAATGTCTCCCTTAAATGCTCCGTTTTCCTCTCCCACCTCACTGTTTCTCCCCAGCTCCCTTAGAAACAACCAAGGATAAAACTGTTCTGACTATATATATATATATATATATACACATATATACACACACACACACACACACACACATCCATTTCTTTAAAACACTTTGCTTTAGAGTTACTGGGTGACTTCTCTTCAATACAAAGAGCTCCCCAGCAACCACTGGTATAAAAGCTACCATGACAGGATATGCCAGCTTTTGGGTATGAGCTGCAAGGTACCCACTTACAATTATTCCATTTTCACTGCTAGCTTTTTCCTCTTGATCTTCCATTCCTCACCCAACTTATTCCATATTTAACTCTTGGAACTTTTACTTCAAACCAACCACATTCATAGTTCACAGACTCAACAACCTGACACTGACCATTGCTGAATTTTAAGTGTCAACCCATAAAACAGATCTTCGAAGGACCATCCAACAGTATCAAGTGCAAAGATTTTCACAGGACATATAGGGCCAAGATCACCAAACTGTGCAGAAGTGATGTTTCATCTAAAAGAACTTGAACCGTCCTCTTTCCTAGCAGCTAATGCAACTGCCCAGCCAGCAAACCTAAGCAAAATAAAACAAAGCTGCCTTGACAAGTCTGCCTGTGACTCAGCTATAGCTCAAACACATTTTGTACAAAGACAGTGAAATCAGTGACCTGATTAAAAAGAGGAAATCATGCCTACCTCTTCTCTGCATCTTCCACACAGCAGTCTGAGAACTCAAATGGCAAAGCTAGAAAGCACGTTTCTCCTTGATGTTTTAGCTATCAAATATCAAATATCTGAAGAACAACGGCCTGTGGGGAAGATGCAGCAGGCAAATAAGAATCGTCTGTAGTTTATCCATCCTGTCATTTCACAGAAAAGGTCCCAATCCTTCCTTATTACACTACTCAGTACTTAAAGGGCACCTGCCAAAAACTTGAAGGGTTAACCCAGGGCTTTATTGGAATAGGGAAGATACTGATCCTGATCCCTTCTGAGTACTCTACATACGGGGTATTTTACAGTTTCATATGTAAAACTGACTGACAGAAGAAACACCAGGCAAGAAGAAGTGGCAGCTTCAGATAGCAGAAAGGAAAAGGAAATTAAAGCAAGGAAAAGAGGAAAAGAATTATATCCAGAATTTTCAATTATGAAGGGCTTGGCCCTGTAAGATATTCAGCAGTCTTCCTGGGCAGGAAAAAACACGAGCTTACTGTGATTTCTATGACATAAGTCCAAGCCTATTCTTAGTAACAATTCTGTCTAGAAACATACCACCAAGTTAAACTACATAGTTTATGATATTCTATGACTAGCAAGGAAAACTTTGTAATAATACAAATTATATTATCCCTTGCAACTCACTACTAATCTATCCATTTCCAAACTGCCAATACTCCAGAATGCCACCGAAAAGTAAGGGCAGAAATAGTCTAGGAGAATTTTAACCTGCTGTTCCCAGTTAACTTGAAGAAAGTGCCCACTAAACAACAGTCTCTCTTATGCCCCTTTTCAAGAAATTGTCTCTTTACAGCTATTGAAATACTGTACTTTTTAGGCCTACTAATCAATCTTTCTACATTAGACTTGTGTACCTTCTAAGAAACCATGCCTTTTGTGCTCCAAATATCACAAATGAAGACCCCAGCCTCCAAAAGCCTTGCTTTGCCACTGCTGAGAGCAGAACTATGGAGCTTTGCAGCATGGAGCTACAGGCTAAGACCTAGCAGGCAGTCTTGGTACACTTTGAAAGCAACAATTCTCGACTCAGACTTTCCAAATGAGGTAGGAAATCCACAATGATTTTCATTTTGCTCACCACCACCTATTTTGACAGATAAAGGCAGCACAGAATTTCCAATGAGCTTTCTGAGGCGAAGGCACTGTTTAAAAGGCTTGTCACTGACATAGGCTTGGAAAATACTTGCCCCCAGACAGTAGCTTCTGCCTACAAGTAGTATGAGAAGCCTTACAGAAGGTGACAAGAACCAGAGCAGAAGATTTAATTCTGTCTTATGGATGCACATTACTATCCTCAGGTGAATCTCACCAAAGCACTCTCAGTTTGGATCAGCTCCTGTACAGTCTATTCAACACTTTAAATCATGCTTCCTGCTTCTAATCTAACCAAGAAGAAACTTGTAGATGTTTTAGCTCATTTCATAGTCTTCATATATTCATTCATTTGGTTATCGAAGTATTAGCCAAGGATAATATGATAATTTTGTTCCACTGACAACAACGCACAGATTGCATTTAAAACAAGGCATGGCTGCAGGCACTAAATGCTATTAGAAAAGCTTTACCTCCTGCCCACTCCTTGCTTGTTTCAGGACCTTCTGTCTTCTGCAAGGGAGGAGAGAACCACCATAACACAATGAGAAAGATGAGGAAAGCTGCTTGTTTCCCATTTAAGCACAATTTTATATATGTTATGTATATCTATGCATAGCATATAATGCGCCCGTTTTTCTTTTTATGGCTTAGAAATAAAAATAAATGTAGTGGGTTTTTACTGTGTAATTGCACTGATCATTGGATGCCATAAAAGATTTTGTTAGGCAGAGCTTTGGAAAAATCAATAAGCAGGCAGGTGCCAGCTGTGCAGCTCCATGGGCCAGGCAATCCTGCCCCTTAGTGCCTCCTAAATTAAAGGGGTAGAAAAGGATGGCTCCAGAATTGAGCTCCATGAAGTTTACACGGGGACAAATGGTATTCAGTGTGCTAGATGCCCTAGAAAAACTAACTCCGCTTGTATCAGTTCCCATTCTTCCCTCATTTGCAGCAAGGTTACATCCCTGGCTTCATCTAAAACATACCCAGTTTGGGCCAGTTAAAGGTGAAGGTCAATCAAACGCATTCTGTAAATACCAGTGTCTCAAGGCAATTGAAGCAGTCCAAATGGTCTGCAATCTTCACAAACATGCTGCCCTACATCTCATTAAAACACTTGTGAGAGAAGCAGCTCTTCAGTTACCAAGGCACCAATGCTGCTTGGACAGGCTTGAGTAGAATAATAATTATTTCCAAAACAAGCATCAAAATAGAGTTATTAAAACAGTGAGAACAAGGCAGGGTAACATTATCCTTCCTGGTGCTGAGGCTCCTATTCTGGGATGACAATGTGATGTCTGTCTGCACCTCCTGAGGACAAAAGATGGTGCAGGAAGGAGCATTCTACTGCCTTGCATATGCCACTGGGTTACTTGGTGTTTGTGAGATGCTTTAAGGGTTTCATCTCCACTGAGGACTCTGTGCACCCACCATTCAGACGCTTCCCCCAGGGCAGGACATAAAGTGTTTGTCTTCCTCCTTGAAATGGGAAAACAAACAAAACCCAAGGAAACCACAGGCCAGCTGCCTATTTCTGAGTGTTGCCAACGGTCTGTAAGCTTGCAAACAACTTTTCAGTTCCTCTTCCCTTGTTCCAAGATCAAAGGTATTTTAGGAAAGGAAGAAGCAGCCATGCCTGCTGGAGCATTAAGAAGGAAGAAGTGGTGATCAAGCAACTCTGCCATCACCCTGGGTTCTTACGCACGGTTACCGTTTTTCTTGAAGGCTGTATTACTGCTTTCCAGAAAGACCAAGACTGTTCAGTTGGTTGGTGATTTGGACATGGAGAAGTCCACTGTGTGTCACTTGACTCTCAAAAAGGGCTCATTCTACAAGACTGAAAGATATCACTGTAAAGACCTGATCCCTATGCTGCTCTTCCCATTAGACATGAGGTAAGGTCCTCAGCTGACCAAAACCAGCCATGGTCTAAAGATGGAGCCTTTAAGGGTAAGTATCTAACAGTGAATTACAAGTTCCCAGATCTTTCTTTTGCATGCAAACGGTCCACTGGAAGTGCTCACAGCCATTGCTACTGCCTGAGCAATGCCCAAAATTTGCCTGTGAGATCACTGACTGGCCTGAACCAGCAATTACCGATGCAACAGAGCAATGCTCTTCAGGTAACATCATCTGCATGTGTAGGGTTTTTTCTCCCTCTCCCCCCTCCTCCCTGCTTTATGGTGTCTACCATCTGCAGGGCATATTTATGGGATTTACAAGGGAAGTGTCCTATTATCTTCTTTGTATCCCACGCTGCCACGTGGCTGTCCTGTACCAAACTGGGAATCTGCGGAGAGGCTAGTCAATGAAGAAAGCAACCATCTGTTGGGAATGGGAAATGAGTCACTGAAGTGGAAGCTGGGCTTAGTATTGCCTCTCTCCTACCAGTTCTACCCATCCTCAGAAGGCAACTGAAAACAAAGCAACTCTAGACAACTCCGAGTGGGATTTGCCCTTTGATTGTAGAGGAAATAAATGTTGCACAAAGGGGCAAATCTAGTGTTAGCTTTTGCAGTCCAGCACCATTTATGAGGTTTGGGAATTCATTTCTTTTCCCTGACTTTGATTGGCTCTTTGCTGCTCAACCCTATCCGGATAAAGGAGAAGTAGACCAGACCTTCTCCATGTCCAAACCACAAACCAATTGAACAGTCTTGGTCTTCCTGAAAAGCAGCCTTCAAGTAAAAGGATACAGCCTTCAAGTAAAACGATAACAGGGCATGAGAACCCAGGATGATGACAGAGTCACTTGAAAGTAGGAGAGTAGCAGTGAACAGTAAAAATATGTAATACAAATAAGGAGAGAAAAGAAACCCTTCAAGACAAGGAGCATCAAGTCTCAATTCTCAACTGGGAGGCTACCTGCAGGAAATATACCAAGGTATCTAGGTTCCTTGGAAGGAATTACATGTCTGGTTTCTGTTTAGCCTCGTAGGTTTATCTGTAGTGGTTTTATGCAAGGTTCAAATGACTCAAGCTAAATCCCAGGTCTGCATTTGGTGTTAACAGCCTAGCAACAACAGAGATAAATGCTTGTAACTGGGCAGTCAGGACCAGACTTGGTGAGATTCCTGGTGATTTAATCTGAGGTACCTTCGAGGCAGTTTGTGCCCTTGGGTTCTGAAAGGACTGAGAGTTCAGCAGAAGAACATGAACGTTATCACAGCACTGGTGACGCCTTCTGTACATAGCTTGAACTATCCATGCACAAGAGCAAGCAGAAAAGCTCCAGAGCAACGTGAATCATTACACACACACATCTATACAGATAAACACACTCGTACAGCAAACACTACAATTAAAGCTGCAAATGCTTAGTTTCAGTCCAGCCCACTCCACAGAACACACAAATCCCTGTGGAGAAGGCAGTGTGCTGCGTGCCAAAGTAGACTGTGCTGGAGTTGGAAATGTTGCTCTATTATGTTTTCACCTTCATGCCCCCATTCAGCAGACACTGACTGTTCTCTTGAAATGTCAGTGTGGGGCAAGAAGCAACAATTGGCAAAGCACAGAGATGCTGTCACCACTTGATGGAAGCTCGAGCACCTTTCCAGAGTCTCTTGCCAACATAATTACATTGTGCCATTAGAGATTGTTCGGACAAGCTTTTTAATAAAGGATTTCCTGCCTCGTTTCCTGCCAAAATGGAGAAGTGCAAGTCAACATTCTGCAGTCATTCATATGTGCTCTGTGGCATGAAAGAAAACTTTCCATGCTTCTTCATTTTCTTTCCTCTTTCTTTCATGCTTCTTCATTTTCTTTCCTGAAGTCAAGGCAAGTGTTTAGCACTGGAATGACATCAACATAACTAACATCTGTTCTCTGAAGGAGAGAAAAATGAAACAAAAGAATAAACCATGCCCTTTTACTCCACCCCTTCAGATTCCTCAGATAAAAAAGCAGGGTTTTTTCTTGCTGCTTTATTCAAAAACCCCAATGCACAGAAACCCCAACTCCTCAACTCCGAAGGACAAGTTTGTTGTTTCTTATTGAGGGTTGACTGCACAGGTAGAGGCATGGGAGCTGCTGAGCCTGACCGTGCTAAACTTTGTACCTACATAGATAGAGTTATAAAAAGATTAGAAACGGGGCAGCTGCATGCTCATGTACAGCAATTCTCATAAAGAAGATTACCCAGTGACAAAAAGTTGTTTCCTCAAAGCCATGGTTCCAAATCTGCCTTTTCAGAACCCCTGGCACAGCCGTCGTGCCTGTCAAAGCTTCCTACAACCTAAAGCTCCCACATCTCTCTGTTCATAGGAACAGCTTGTTGTATGAGGAGCAGCGAAACCCAGGAAACAACCTGTCTGAGACTGCACCTTACAAATTAAATGCATAACAGTGCAGCCTCACTGAAGCCATGCAAAATTAAGCCGGGAAAAGCCTGAAGACAAATGGAGATTCTTGGCCAGTGAACTAAGGTACCTCCCAGTGTCCTCTTGCTGCCTCCTTTTTCTACCAGGATACAATTAGATGCAGCACATAAACCACACAAGGCCAGACAAAGATTAATTGCACCAGAGCCTCTGTCTTCTTGCCAGTGAAGCCAACTGCTCTAAGCTACAAATTTGCATGAGCAGCCCAACCCTTTTTACTGCCAGAGACATGAGTCCCATTCCATCCTCTCCAGATGAGATCAATCCCATAGCACTGCTCCTCAGCAGGACACCTGATCTCCTGACAGCAGGGTGAGCCACAGCCCTGGTCTGAGCCCTCCCACTGACACAAGGGCTCTGAGGAGAGAGCTGCAAGTGAAGTCCTTTAGAGCACCTCTCCTGAGACCATGAACCACAGCTGTTACCCGTGCTTGAATTTCATTGCTAAATTGTTGAAACTAAACCCAGACTTTTCTCATAAATGGCTAAGAATCCCGTGACAGGTTTACTTAGTTTATTTGGCTGGAAGCCACAGAGCTAATTCCATTTTTCTCAGGTTGAGAGTCAGCTGAGAGGCTGTGATTGCAGTTTTTTCTCTGATACTAGAGGAATAGAGATGAAGACAGAACATGGCCCCAAATGGTCAGAAGAAAAGTAAAGGAATTGTGAAAGGATGCTTGCTCTGGTGTGTGAGAAAAAGGGTTAATGCATGGAGGCTCTGTACAGCATCTGTACCCGAGCTCCTGCTGATGTGATGGCACCATTCTTACCTCTGAAAAAGACTGCTGTAGCAAGCAAAAGAAAGAGCAAATACTTATGACTCCAGAATATGGCAGAGATGTTCACTAGCCTTCCCCTCTGAAGCAGGCTGTCATACTGTAGCTCCTCTCAAGCCAAACACAACAGATTTTACCTTGTAATCTTGAAGGTATGTTTCCATTTACATTTACAGTATACCCACGATGCCATGAAACCCATGGGCATGTTGTCATACAGCAGGCATGAAGCAGCTTACCCATTTTTGCTGAGGTTGAAACACTGCACCCTACCATGGGAGCAGAGCAAGCATGGGGCAGTCTGAGCCGAGCCATGACCTGCCAGAGATCCACACCCTCACCTTGCACCAACTTGTTAACGGAGTCATGCCCCTAACAGACACACCTCCCTTCCCTCCCAACAAGGGCAATGCTAGGCATGGACCACAACCCTACCTACTGAACTACATGAATGGTGAGAAAGCTGAACTCCGTATCTAAAGCCCACATCCATGTTTATTTCTGGTCTGAATGCAGCATCTCTTTCTGTCTTCCTGCCATCTGGTAGATCAGAAAGCTGCCCCTGTCTCCTAGGCTGGCTTAACAGTCCTCATAAAAAACTTCTGCAGAGCTGTCACTACAAAGGAAAGGGAAAAAAAGGGCACCCAGTATCTGCCCAAGCTACTGAAATGACTCCCACTGTGACTGAAGTCAAAAGTCTAATTCCAAAAGCTGGGTTTTGACTGCTCCCTGCTTCGTGTGCCTTTGAGGCAGCTTTTCTAACCTGCACAAGTTTAAACATTTTTGGTCCTTGCGTCCAAGAACCACTTAGATACAAGTCAGGATACTCCTTATATCACAGAACTAAAATGAGATGATCCATGGAGGTTGGGATTGCAGTTTTGACACAGCTCTTGGGTATGATCCAACAGTGGTGACACACTGTACCTGTGTCCCATTCTAGCATCACTATTTGATTTACAAAGAGCGGAAGAGCACTCTGGCATGACAGAGAGGGTAGCTGGTGAAATCGGAAATCATGAGAAGAAGCCTTAATGACATCATTAATGACCTGGTCATTCACCTAGCTGAATTCCTCCATTTAATTCAATCTGATGTGTAAAAGAAATAGCGGTCTATTTAGTGCCCTATGGATAGTTGCATTTGCAGAGATGACATCTGTCGCCTAAGAACAGCACTGAAAGTACTAACCAGATGGAGATGAGCTTTTAGCACATTAAGCATGTCCTGCATTGATCTAGTAACCTGGGGGCAAAAAGCTCCAAGTATCTCCTTACAAGACCTCAAGGCACTGGTCCCAGCTCCATCTTTAACCAAGCAGAGCACTTACAAATATCACTCTCATGCTTATATTCCTCCTCCATCTTCTTCGATACCATCTGTGTGCTGAACAGAATGAAGAATGACTTTCTCAAAACCAGCTTGTAGCCTTCCTATACAGGCTTGGAGGTGTGATTTAAAAGCATGGCTTAGAAGCATGTGAACTTTTATAGTTTAAAGACAGCCTGAACAGCTAGCCCTTTGTTTCAACCTGCATCATCAAGGAGGATGAAAAGAAGAAAAGATGACGTGACACATAGTGTAATTCTAACTTTAGCTGTTAGTACACTTAAATTAGTTTTAAATAAGAAGGGTGAAGAAAGGCCAATAACCAAAATGAATTGGTTTAACCAGCTCCTACTCACCACTGTAAACACTTGCTTAATTCTTTTCTGGAGCACGAGGCCTATACTCTTAATTGCAGAAATCCACTAAGATTCGGAGTTCCTGTTCTTATCCAGTAACTGGATTTGTTTGAAGGGAGGCCTGTTCACGCTTTATCCTGTGGGAAGTTGTTAACGCCCAGTCATTTCCCCCTCATATTCTCTCCTCACTGACCCCAGAGAAACCACTTCACATGAAAGAGTTTTTCTTTCTGAGACTAAGATATTAAACAGCATGTGCTATGCAGTAAGTCCTGAAGTATCCAAGAACTGAATAGCTGACATCGTTGGAATTCACTAGCTCTGCTTCTGATCCAGAGCAGGGCTTTTTTTTTTGCACAGATTACAACATTATTTTCAGCACAATTCAAGATGCCATTGCTCATACAGATACAACATCCTGCTTGAGTTCAACGCATCTATTTTAACTTGGTTTTGTTTAAACTTTCGCAAACATCTGAACACAAGCACATGTTCCCACGAAAGAAGGAGTAAAGAGCCATATAAACTCCTCTGTATGTAAGTAATACTACTGCCTTCCTTAAGAGAAAGCTGCTCTCGGATCCTTTCTGCACTAAGCAACAGCCTCTAAATTTTCCTTACCCACCATAGTATCGTTGACAAATATAACTGCTCTTTTTGTTCTCATGAGCAGCGATTTCCAGATTTAGGATTGGCTGGGCTTCAATCCAGAAAACAAGACTTTTCATGACAATCCCCAAATAACTTCATCAGTCAGGAAATATCCTGGTTAGAAAAGGGGCGGATTCATCCTGCCTGAAGTATTTGGCACACCAAGCATCCCACATCTCCCAAATGTTCAAAGAATCTATCCTTCAATTTCAGTGCAAGATTTCCAGCTGGGTGTTACACTGACAACCAGTGCTTTATCACAACCAACCACTATCCAGGCAGGCAAACTAGTGCTCATCCAGCAAGTTTCACAAATGGCAGTTGCACCCTTGCTATTGTGATTTATACTGTCATTACAGCAGGACTACACCTCAAGTGTCAAGTCCTCCCTCTCCAACACTAGCTAGAGCACAAAGAAGAAAATGCTCTCATCAAGGCGGCCTTTTGAGAGGAAGCCTTAGGGGGAAGTTATTCCCCAATGGAAGCAGTCACGCTGTGGACAGTCTGCGAGAAGATTTACTTCTGCACTTGTTTCAGGTTACTTAGAAAACTGATTTAGCTGATCTTTACTCATAGCATCTGACTGAGTGCCAGGAAACCTTGCAGTTATGGAGTCCAATCCAAGCTTACTCCTTCATGAAATCCTGAGACAGGAATGACTGTACTGTACAACACTCCTTGGGGTGTAAGCACATGGATGAGCACTCAACATACACATATAGTAATTCTAGATTTGCTATCCTGGCATATCCCATGGCGAGCGGAATGTGGGGAAAGAGAGGACGCACACATACACAACCCACGTACATGCTCTTCTAGAACAACAGCTCTTGCATACCTTTGCCAGGTAGTGGCTTTGCCATTTGTGTTTTCAAGACTGAGAAACTAATGGGATACAAACATTTCTCCACTTTTGTGCAGGCAACCTGTTTCAAAAGAGCTCCACAGTGAGCCACGGAACGGATAATACAATAAAAAACAGCTATTGTTAAAGTACTTCAGGTCAGGTGGCAAGTAGCACTTGCCCTGGATATGAAAAGTAGGTAAAGCTCTCTGCTGCCTTTTGGAGATGATTTTGGGGCTATTCACAAATACAAACTGGCTCCCAGGTATAGCAAGAATCCTCCCATTTTATGCACCGAAAGAGTTTGCTGCTTTGGTGGCAGTGGGTGGGGAACAGAGCACAGTTCCCCCAGGTGTCATGAGAGAAGCAACCCCTGCACTTGAGAGCTCAGCTGTTTGGGAGGAATATAAAACCTGTGCTGAGCAGCTACAAACCCCAGCCCCCCACCACCTATCACCTTACAGTTTAGCAGCATAAAAGCTGGCCGCAAAAATAGTGTGCATAACCCAGCCTTAGCACTGGCAAACAAACAGAAAAGCTTGCCTGAGCAAGCTGGGACAGACACCCGTGTTAAGAACAGTTTCTGCTAGCTTCCCTATGGGCAACAACCTGGCTTTTGTAATACCCGACTTCCACACCCCTGGCTAGGCTTTTTGCTGGGATGGAAATAGGATGGACAACTTCCTACTGCTTTCCAGTTGGTGAAATCCTATCGAGTACACAAAACTGCCTTCATCAGACGATTTCAAAGGTTCGGACAAAACAAGTGTGTTTCTCCCACTGACAGCTACTGTTATAAGCACCGTGGAAACATTCCAGCTACTACATGAGTACTTCTTCCCAGGAACCGCCACCACAGGCAGGTTAGCACCTAGATAAAGAACTGCTGGCATAAGCATAAACCTGAGAAATCTTCAGGCATGCTTCTGAGAAAAGGAAGTTCAAGGAAGGCAAACATGTGACCCGCAGGCCCATGAAAGTGATACGGCTTCAGCCCCCGCCTGAGCAAGCAGGAGGACACGCAGAGCCAGCCGCCTCCAGGCAGAAAGGACATGCGACTCTTCTCCCTCATGCAACACTATGTTTGGCCACGCTGATCCCCTTAATGCACGGGAACCTGTATCCCAAACTGAGTAACTGGGAAGGATGGTGTAAAACCTCCACAGCACAGCCACCACAAGTGAATCCATTTCAAAGCACTAATCCTCCTTTTTGAGACCTCCCCTGAGCTTTGGTTAGGCTTTCAGGGAGACACCTTTCTTTAATGCATTGCTTCATCACAGAAGCTGCTATAAGCAGCATGTCAGAGCATGGAAAATCTTCAGACTGGCTGAAGGCAAATCCACGACCTTTTCAGTTGTCTAAAGGCAGCAAACACACAGAGAAGAAAGTTAGAAGTTAGACAGAACTTGCCAAAGTGTTCTTCCAAGGAGCTGCCTAAGTCATAAAAACATAGTCTTAGCAGTTGCCAGTTGAAGACCTAAATCTGTTCTAGAAGCCACACTCAAATGCCTTTAAAATTTACTAAGTTAGTTGTCTCATATACTGTATTTATCCACCTAGACTTTCCAGGTATCTTTTTTGCACGTGGCAGTCCAGTATTATTCCTTTAAAGAATCACACACACAGTTTCAGCATCAAATCCTACAGAATTCCCAAAGGCAAAGGTATTTGCTGGAAGGCAAGGTGAGAAATTCAAACTGTGCCTTCACCAAGATCAATGACTTGATGGTTATTTACAAAAACCTTTAGTGGTAACTAACAAACCATCTAATACCTGAAAATCCTGGTCAATACAAGGTATGCATGGTTTCTTCTTTTTTCCTCATCCTCAGCTATTGACTGATTCACTCATTTTTCTTCTATCCTCCAACTTCAGATGCTCCTTTTACAACCAAAAGTTAAATACAAGTAACTCCTGCCACCGAACACCTTCCTGAAACTCCTCTTTGGTGGAAGTCATGTCAGCCCTCATGACATATGACCAAACCCAAGTTCATACTAACAGAACTGTGGCAGCTGCTTTTCAGGCCCTCCTTGACACAATCAGAAGAGATCACCTCCAGCCAGCCCTCTCTTCTCCAGAATAGTCAGAATTACCTCTTAAAACCAAAACTCCCTATCATTCAGTGATTTTTGGGTTTTCATACATGTAAATGTGAACAGACTACTTCACATCACAACTAAGAAAGGTGGATCACGGAGCTCTGGACAAAAACTTTGGTAAAAAAAAAAAAACCAAAAAAAAAAAAGCCAAAAAACCAAGCCTGGTTTTAAGTGGATTATTTCACCCTCTTCTGGCTTTCCAGAATTTAACAAAGCGTGTGATCTCTTGCAAGAGCAATAACACATAGTATTAAAAGCATTTCCTCTTTCTAAGAAAATACAGCTGATTTCACTTCTTTAATAAGGGATTACTTTAGCAGCACCCAAAAAGTGAGCAGATTGTTTGGAGCACACTGTAGGACATTTTGGATATAGGGAATAACTCTGAGCATGGCTTGCACACCACACAGGGTGAAGACTTAAGCTATGGGCACAAAGATGACACAGCTGTCACATCATCTAAGCATACAACAGAAAAGGACCCTAACATCTCAACTCCTGCCCCAGCACCAAACAATTCTGAGGATGTCTAGGCAAAACCCCAAGGCTAACCTTCTCCATTGATACCAGCACACATCGTGTGTAACAACAGTGCAAGCCTATGAGCTCTTGGTCATGAAAAACAAGCAAGGAACTTTGCATTTCAACACAGGAAACTTCTCCCTTTGTAAACAGATTAGAAAGTGTGACTGAATTTGCCTGAAAATTCAAGGTGTGATGGACCTGGGGACTACCAGCTGATTCACAGTTTAAACACTACTTTAGTAACCTATGACAGTGAGAAAGTTTAGTCAGTAAGAGATCTCTGAAAGGAAAGAGGAAGAGTTTTTATGTTCAGGAAGGTACAAGAAGATGCCAACCTGGAGGAAAGTGTTAGTTCAGGGAATGGAAAATAAAGGTTGTCCAGATATCATGAAGAAATAATGCACTGCTCAGACAAAGCCTGTTTGCAAAGTTCAGAAGAAAGATCAGGATTGGACGCTGTGCCTAAATAATGGCCTGAATAAAGAAGGACAATACTGAGTCATTAGTACTTACTGTAATACCACATTTCAAACCTCAAAGCTACCAGTAGCAACAGTAGGGCTCCTGATATATGCAACCATATGGCGATTAAAAATACAGGACCTCACTAAAAGAATGGTGAAGTTAATGGTAGAGTCTGTGTCCAGCAGGGTCTAAAGCTCTACTGGAGTCAGGCTATGTACACACTAGAAAGATGCTGTCGTTTGTAAATACATATGGAAATCTGGTCAAATAAAGCAAAGGAAAACTGGAGGGCAAAAAAAGGCTCAAGATTTATTCAGAGGAGTTGCAAATACCACCACCAACCACAACTGTATAATCAGTGGTTGGTATATCAGCAAATATACTCAGATGCTTGGAAAAAGTTCCAGTTTTATACCCCTAGAAGAGATGCATTTCCCTAAATGAAAGGGTTCCTGTGCATATTTACTGGCTTTCCTGTACAGCATATGATGGACGAAGTATTTCCCTTAATGGGATTTTAATCGAAATGACCCTTACTGTAGTTGCTTCAGTAGCCAGGATCAATCTGTTCAATCTTCCTCCTTGCAGAACTACCCAACTCCAATCTGTCTTTTCTCTTTCAAAGACCTAAAAAAAGGTACAGGTGGCAAGAAAGTGCTGAAGAACAGAAGAAGGTAACGCTGTCTTTTATGATTTAGGGCATGTTAACAGAAGGGATGGTTGACTGATTGTGATTATACTCTGCAATTCCTGTACTCCTCGTTCTTTCCCCATCTTCACCAGGAGAGAAAACCTGTCAGAAAAGCGGTGAGTCAGCAGGCTGCTGCTCTTTGTCTTAGCTATGAGGCATTGATTTTTTTTTCTTCCCCCAACACTTGATAGAGGGTCACAGGTATCCTAACTGAAATCTTTACTGAGAGCAAGGGGGTCACAGCTGGAAGAACTGTTAGTTTAAACAAAAAGGTCGATTCTATTTTTACGCTATTTGTTTGGACATTTAATTCTTCTGAGACACCCGAGAGGAAAAAATACAAAAAACCCCTGAACCCAAAAGACTTCTTTCTTTAACCTATTTAATATAAAAGAGGAAAGAACAAAGCATGCTCCTCAAAAAATCTTCTTTCAAAAGTCACTGAATATATCCCTGTAACCAGCTTATACATGTGTATGTCTTAATTAACACAAGCAGAATCATAGAACAGTTTGGGTTGGAAGGGACCTTATGATCATCCAGTTCCGACCCCCCTGCCATAAGCAGGGACACCTCACACTAAACCATGACACCCAAGGCTTCGTCCAACC
>NDXB01010947.1:9984-22455 GCA_002631895.1 Agapornis roseicollis | reverse complement strand
TTAAGACTGTATCTTTACCCTAACCTATAGAGCGGTGCAGCTGCCATCCAAATGGCACCTGCATCCTAGGAAAGGGCTAACAACAGGTACTATGTCTAAGGACACTTCTTCTTTCTGACAAATTATTTGCCTTAAATGTTGTGAGATTATACCTTATGGCAGTGAAAATGGAGTAATTTCTAGTGAGAGTAGATTGATGTGAAAATCATAAAACATGTTCCAGTGAAAGGAAACACGTCTCATGCATTTCAATATGAGCACCACTTGTTTGCTGTGTGTAACCCTCCTCTGAGCTGTGCTATTTCTGGATGATGTTTTATATTCCTATACATTTTTAAGGGTTTTTTTCAATAAGTTTTGGTTGGTCTGTCTTAAAACACTAGAAGCATGTGATAGTAGAATTTTCTTAGTCTAGGCTGGAACATAGTGTAATTTTATTACACATGGTTTTTCTCTTTTGGCCTAGAACCTTAATTCCTATTCCACTGGAAATTCACAGTAAAGGTTTTAATGATATTTGATTTTGCTTTTAAAAGCAGTTGGGGTCAGACCACTGTGCCCTACCTCTGCTTTGTAAGGTATTGAAAAGAATGCTTTTAAAAGTGGGGAAACTCTTAACCATTATGAGCTTTATCTTTTGCAGGTTGAAGTCAATAACATTTAACTACAGCTAAATTACTCCCAGTACCACTACTTTTCCAATAGATCAAAATCAGACATGAGGTAAGAAAAAGCAAGCAACTACTTTGTTTATACTCACTTATACAACATCTGAATTCTGTCCAGTTCCATCTAGCCTACCAAGCTAATTGCATAGAATTTGTTCTAGTCTTTTCATCTTATTGCTTACAGCATGATTTGCCTTTCTTTCATGTAACCATCCTATCAAAAAGACTTGTGTCTGAGAGGTAGTGTAATTGTGTTTTCAATTACCCTGCATGCTAGTACAACATCTATGCTGATCTTTTTTTTTTAAAAGACAGTACACAAAGGACATAAGGAGGCTGAAATAAAAATAGTTAGAGACTATCTACTGCTGATCTGTTTTGTATCTGAAGGGAAGAACAAAGGTACCCTGCTTTACTAATTTTAAGAACCAAAATTATTCACCTCTGTCACTGCCTAATGTGTGATACGGCAACACGCATGCTGCAGCTTTTTTGAATGTGGTGTTGTGACTTGGACATATGGCAGCCAAAAGCATTTGTTTACCCCTTCGTAAAATTTCAGGGGCCTCTTCTTCTCTTCAGAGAAATTACTTTCCTCTGCTAAGTACAATTGTAACTGTCCTAAGCTACAAATTGTCGTGATTTTTTTTCCCTAATACTAATCACTTCATCATTATTTCTGTCACGTCTTTAATAGTTGTCCTTACTGCCTGTGCTATACCCAAGCAGATTCACATGCATAGTAATAACTGGTTGGGAATTCAAATATCTTAAAACCAATGGCTACCACGATCAGTTGAAAGAGTCCAATAGATTTTTAAGGGGTTTAGATTGAAGCCTTAATTGACTCCACTTTTAGAGGGCTGAGATGCTTTATGGGTACTTAACTTGGAGACCATGGGAGATGTTGTCTGGGGCTCAACTGTTTAAAAATGGTAGGCAAAATGGAGGTACCCTAAAATATTAATTTCTCTATAAAGTTATGTGCAGTGTATTGAAGGTAAGAGTGTAAGGAAGGAGTACAGAGAAGGTTTGATTTAGAGCGTCTCATCAGGATAACAACTTCATGATTCTTACAACTGTCTCATCTGTTTGCTTTTTTGGATCATGGAGACTTCTAGAAACCAGACAGCAAGAGTACACAGTATTAAATACTGCAAAACTTGAAAAGGGTTGGCTCTAATGTTTACAGAAAAAGCATAAGAAAGGTTCTTTTATGGCTTTCTTAACCAAATGTCTTTCGCTCAGTAGGCTATTTTATTTTATACTGTCTACTACAGTGCAAAGCTTGGTCTGCCGTTTCTTTCTGGTGACTGTTGGGGTGAGAACACAGACTGCATCCTCCTGCCTCAGAATTTTGGAGGTTTTTTGTTTGCTAAGGCTCCTTTTGTTTGCGAATGCTCTCTGCTGCTCCATTCTGTTCTCCATTCCAAAGCCACGGCTGGGAAAAGTATTTATACTCATCTGTGTCTCTCTGGTAAAATCAACTACTAAGAAAAAACCCCAGTGTTCTATAAAAATAACTACTTAATAATAAATTTGTGTATGAGATCATATTTTTATCTGAAAATAAGTATAGGAGTTCTTTACATTTAAAAAAGTGGCAAGCGGTATATAAGGAAGAAAGGAGGCCATTGCTCAGCAAATAATATCTTTTGGGCTACGTGGTGCCACTACAAAAAGGAAGGTAGAAAAAGTAATTGTCCTTTAAAGTCATTGCCACAGCTATGCTTTATAAAAATAAAGTAGTGGGCATGGCATTAGTGTCACCTCATAGTAACCTTAATGTAGGGATTGTGAGCTGGTTAGTGAAAACGTATTGCAGAAATTCTGTTCAGCACAAGCTGAAGTAATTTGATGTACATAAAAATACTGCGGTACCTGCATGTAATTGTCATCTGTATGCTAAAAATAAAATCTAGAGATGACTGCCAAAGAAGTCAGTGGAAAGGTGCAATTTTAAGGGTGTGAGTGAAAAGTAACATCATAAATTCCAACCAAATAGGTGATTTAGCCTGGGGATATATCCTGTCATGTCCTGTTCTTCCTTCTACACCCTGCTGTGCAGGAAGACTTTTGCAGTGTTAACTGTGCAGTTAGCCTTTTCCTTTACATGGTAGACCGCTGCTTTCCCCTTCTTGAGGAACAACATCATGGTAAGTTCAGGAGGCCAGGGAATACAATAGGACCTAAAAGAAATTATTTCATCACTTTCTCCTTTCTTGTATTCAGATCATCCCTCAGCAAACTTTCTTACATCAATAAAAATGAGAAAGGATGTTGGCTCTGAAATTTTAAAGTGCTACTTAATACCACCGCAGTCTGGCTAGCAAACTTCAGTCTGTGGTTCTGACTCCCACCACCCTCCTAGTTCTTGTCTGTACAAACAGCAAGTTTTCCCTCCTTGCATTATGAAGATCTGACCCCCAGCAGCTGACATCCACAACAGCATGCTCTGGCAGGCTGAATGCATCCCCCTCAAGGGATGCATTTCATCTGTGCAGCTGAATGCGGATTGTTGCTGGTTTGTACACAGCTCACCATATGACAGATTGCATCTTGCTTTCTCCAGGCCCACACAGATGGTGCGAGTGACTAACTGATGCCTTGACTTTGCACAGCCTACACACTGATGTCATAAGAAAAGGCTAATACCTCTGAGGTGAGTCTCCTTACTTGTTTGTATTCCAACAATAACAGTGGGAAACGCAACAACAAGGAAGAAATTAATAAACGAAAAACGCAACTTCTTATTAGGAGCAACTGACATAAAATGTGATGTTTAACCTAATGAAAAGAATCATCAATATTAGTTTGGCATTTTTTAAATAAATGAATCATTAGATGACAAAGCCCATAAATTGATTCATAAATTTGCTGTCACTGTGAAAACACTGAGATTATTCTGTCTGAAAAATTGCAGTTCAATTATGAATGGAAATAACAGCTAAAATCCACCATTCCTCTTGGCCAAGATGCCTAGTGAATCTTACAAAATAGACTTCTGAGCACTCCGTTATAAGCATCCTTGTGAGTACAATACATGCACAGAAACATATGCACTAAAAATGCCAGCAGGCCACCTTGATTTCATGTAATAAATTGCTATTATTAATTGCAATTAATTTGACTTTCTGGTCTTTGGGGGAAATGATTTTAATATTGTTTTCTTACAAGTTTTTTGTTGGTTTTACAAGTTAGTTGTTGACTTCAGCGAAATGACTCAAGGTGTGCAATTAGTCAGAATAAAAGCCCTTAATCTATATGGTAATAAAGTTAGCCACGTATATTTTGTTATTTTTTCCTGTAACGAAGCACTCCTAGATGATGGATGAGTTTGCGATGGGTTGCTGTTGCTGAGGTAATCTGCAATAGCATCATCTTTAAAGAAGAATAGTTTTGTAATGAGAGCTCTGTGATAAGAGTTGTATGAGTTTTCACAATTGTTTCATGTTTCCAGCTGTTTTGTCAGAGAGGAATTCATGTGAGCTTGAAATAGGTCAGCTGAAATTTTGCCTCATTTCAAACAGTTTCAGAGAAAGTCTTGTGACTGGTTTTGTTATAACATGAAACTTGTCCAGATCCTTCAGGACAGTGTCAGTTAGAACTTCTATAGTGAAAGGCTGGAGAACTGTTGAAAAGAAGATACCACACAATGCAAAATGACCTCTCTTTTCCTTCCAACCCTGAGGACAGCAGGGCCCAAAGTGATGTGACCTTGTAGGACAGTGTCAGGTTCCCTGGGCTGGTTTGTGCCAGGAAGTAAGGGCTATGGGGTGACCTGAAGAGCAGAGCTCCCAAGCAGAGCTGCCTGGAGACTGTCAGGCATTACCTATTGTATGTAGGCAGCTGTGCCAGTGTGATGGTGATGGGCAATCTCCTAGGACTGGAGACTACTGCTATGCCAAGAGAGTGGAATAAGCAGTTGGGAACTACTGTGAGGAGGGAAAGTGCTAGGGGAAAGGAAAATTAAAAAGTCTATGGAAAAACTAAGCTACAGAGTTATGATGATTGGACAGGGAATGAGAACATAGGCTTTGAAGTTCAAAAAAAGAAGGCAGGGATTAAGAAAAAGTGGGGACATTAAACCCATTTATTGAACACGTGGCAAGAAGCCACAGTGAGAGGCAAAGGAAAAGTAGTCCAGAGGATAGAGCTTGGCATGAGGAACTGAGGAACGATGTAGAAACAGACTAGAAACCTGGGCCTGACAGCAGGGGAAGAGAAAGAAACAGGGTGGGGAGAAAGGATGAGGAGACGAGACAGGCTGGGGGTGGAGGGTGGGGCAGTTGAAAGAAAGGAAGATGAGTCTGTGCCTACTTGAGTGTCCTCCTGGTTTTCATTCCGGGGTCTGGGGAGGATTACACAGCCTTTCCCTTCCTCTGCTGTCAGAAGACGGTGAAATCCACTGATAACGTGCGTACGCTGACCCCTACTACTGCCCCTCAATGTCATTGAAGTCACAGAGTAATTGTGGCAATATGGCAAAGGTAGTGGGTCCAGCTTTATCTCCATTATTAGTGATAGCTCCCTTAAGGTATCAGTAGAGAATTCATGGGTTTTAAATTAGAGGAGATCAACAACATTAACAAACACTGCTTCAGAGCAAACACTCAGTTTGGTAAGGGCACGTGTAACTCTTGCTTTTCACCCTTAAGTCGCTGTCACTTGGAGTTTGCACTTTCAGCATTCATTTTAAGGTACAGCTATCTTTTCTTGTGTGGTGTTATAATCTTACAGTGGTCTGTGAAAAAGTTTTCCCAAATGCCATCTGAAGTATGAAATGGCTGAAATTTGTGGCTACAATTGCACAAGGCAGAAGAAGGTCACATTAATGCCAGACCAAACTTCCTCTTTAGCATTAACTGGTGGTTCTTTCAGCAGGTAATACAGCTTCTACAGAGAAAATTCACATGTAACAGTAAAGTAAGAACATGTCCTTCTACCACTTTTTGGATTGTCTGCTGTCATGTCTGTAAGCAGTGATACCTTTACGTAGATATTTGATTAGTAGCAAGAGCCAAAATCTGTTTGCACATTAATTTGCTATTACTGGTATAAGGACTGTATAGCAACACACAAAGCCCCTTTGGTTTTCAGGTTGCTTTCAAAGATGAGCATATTCTCATAAAGAATTCTGTCACTTGATGCTTGATGGAAGACTACACTTGATAAAATTAATGAAGGTTTAACAAAGTGGTTCATGCAGGCATCCACTCTCTTGATTTTTTTCCTGAGGGGAAAAGCCAAATGTAAACTAAATAGTGATTATCATGTAATGAGTACTGCTTTTGCATAGAAAAAGACAGATCACTGAGCAATTTAACTTTCCAGATGCTTGCATTAATTATTGTAGGTCAGTTTTGAGATAATATCCTGGACAGTGTTGGGAAAGCAATTTTTTGGCAGATAGCATTCTATTTTGGCACGTGGACAGTAGATTACAGTTTTTTAAACTACCATGAATAAATGCACTAAGCATCTCTCCAAGAAACAAACAAGATTTCACAAGAGACATTTGGCTTAAGTTGCACTTACAGTACTTGTAACTTCAGATCATGTAGGAGATGTAGGTTAATGTGCAGTAATGGTAAACTTAAAGACATACAGGAATGGTTTAATGGCTGAGAAAGCAGTGAACTGCAGAAAGTGTTCCACCTATGCCGGTTGTCGCATGGGTGGATGTACTGGGGTGTGGTGGAACAATAGCAGCTATATCCACCCCAGCACTAAATGCTGCCTCAAACTCATATGGGATAGTTCTGCCTCCCAAGAATTTAAAGCTAATACAGCACAAGGGACCGCATAATTTATTTGTGCTTCTCATAGCGTTCCAGGGCCTGTCTCTCCTTTCTCAAATACCAGTGTGCTGATATCCTGTACCGTAAACTGTTTGCAAGAGGTTTAACATGTTGACTGCGCTACTGAAATTCTCGTTGTGTTCTGCATGTGATGCTTGGTGTGTGACCTGCTGCTATATGGTGTTATGCTCTGGGGAGCCCTACAGTGGGGCCTAGGTTTGGGGATCCATGGAAACCATCCTGAAACAAAGAGAAAACAGATGGGAGAGTGGTTGTGACATTCCTTCTGGAATACTATCAGCACAGATTTTTACTGAGAGAGAGCATTTTGGGTTTGTTTTGGTTTTGTAGGGGCTTTTTAAATTATTATTTATTTATTTTTACTATTTTCTACTTGCCTGCTAACATATTGTACAGAAATAACGCAGAACAAGATTTTGGTTGAGCAACCGGTAGAAACTAAATTCATAATGCAGTAAAAAACATTCCTTTTATTTTTCTTTGTAACATCTCTCTGATCTCATCTTTCCTTGCCCTTAAATGTGAAATGATGAAAGCTGCATGATGTGGTAACTCCTGTTCCTTGGGAATAATCTGTCTTTGCTATATTATATTCCTCCATGAAGTTAGTCTGGCCTTGTGCTGTAACATACCAGTGAATGGAAAGAGTATTTTTCTCATCAGCACCAATACTTCCAGTTGCAGTCCTGTGAATAATTCAGCATTCTCCAGAATTAGCCTGTATGGAAGTTATGGATCTTATGACTCTTACAGGACAAGAGCCTAACTTAAAAGAGGATAAAGAAGATCTGCAACCGATCTAATATTTCTGATCACTTGCTAGGCAGTGTAACACAGCAAGAGAGACAAGTTTTGACTGGGAGTGCTTTGTAGTTGATGTGGAAATGCTTAGAGTTAAAATTGTTAGAATTGCTGCAAGTAGACTTGCTGCAATGGGCTCTTGGTGGCCCTGCTCGAGCAAGGGGGGTGGGCCAGATGGTCCCCAGAGCTGCCTTCCAAACTCAGCTATTCTGTGTTATGTGAAAATCCACTTCTTTAAAGTTTGTATGTGCCCTGTGCAAATGGGTTAATGGGTTTCTTAAACAACAGTAACACATACACACATTGGCTGCATTTTGGTATCTGCCTCACAAGCACTGATTTTCCCCCCTCTATAGGGAAAAAGGTCTCCCTATAATCTCCTAGTGTGCGTCCAAGCATTTCCAGTGCAACGGCAATAGCTTTACCTATAGTGGTATCATGGAACTGAAACATGGTTTTAGTCATAAGCAGGAGGTAAGTTACTTTGGGACAACTGACAGGACTACTAACTTCACATAAACATCTTTAAACTGCCTTGATGCAGAGCCCATGCTGGAGCAGCTTGACCACCACTACCCTGGAGCTAGGAAGGACAGCTGGACCACGGACATTTTCAGCCATTACCCTTCCAAGTGGCATGGCAGCAGGAGAGATAAATACCTAAATCATGATCTTACATTTATAACGCCGTGCTGTGAGAAAGAAACATGGTTTTCTGACTGCGCTCACTAAGGAATCTCTTACCTTTGTAAATATGGATTTCTTTGAAATCCAATATTAACTCAACTCTTTGAGTTCATGATGTTTGATTTCAGAATATTTATACATATATTTTATTAGTATCATCAATCTTTATACTGACATTGTTTATTTTCTTAGCCTGGAGTAATTTTGCTAATTTATAAATATTAATCTGTATAATGTGGATACAGAGACAGAGTGTGACTGTGTGTCTATATAGGTGTCAGAGAGGAGAGTGGTGATTTTGCTAATTCTGGACTCTAAAATCCATAAATATTTGTGCTCGGAACACTATTTCTTGTTTCTCATAAGTTGAGGTCACTACTGTATCTCATACACCTGCAATAGCTGTCTCTGCTTCCAGACAGTTCAATTCTTTTTCCAAGTGCAATCATTTTGGACCATAAAAAATTTGATTTCCTTCCAATTTAAGCCTTACTGGATTGTTAGTTCTCTTATCTTCAGTCATCCTTGGCTGTTACATTTCCAGCATCAACCATGTGTAAAGACAACCCAAGCCAACACTTTGGTGATCTGTGTTCATATTGTTAAGCATATATTCAGAAAATTTTATGTTAGGAAGACCTAGACTAGTGTCCACTGATGCTTTATAGGAAGCGAGTACTCTTCTGAACGGGAATTGAGACTAGAAGATGTTTGTAATACAGAGGAGATATTTTTTCTATTGTTAATTTGATTTCTATCTATTATCTGTACCAGTAAAAGGAAGAAATAAACTTTTGCTAAAAAAGAATAAATAATATAAAGTGGCATAAAGTAATCAGAAAGGTAAACGAAAAGCTAGACTTCTGTTAGAGATTGCTTTTAAAAACTAGCCATGCAAGACTTTCTCAGACGCTTAACAATATGCATTGATACTTAAAGGACGGAAACGTCTTCTCAAAAACTGCACTTATAAAAGTAGATGGGCAAAAATTGAGACTGCTTCCTATAATAACTATTATTTAGAAGGAAAATTTGGGCTGTTATAGACTGATTTGTGGCTGTGTGTTTCCATTATACAAAGCAGCTGAAGCATGCATTTAAGTTCCTGAGTGAGCCTATGAATATTAACTCAGGATATAAATATCTAACGAAAGAGGGTTGATGGTGAAAGAACTAAGAATTCTGGGGTCATAAATGGCTACTGAATTCTTAAATTCATGCTCAGACTTTGAAGGAAAGAAATGTTTCCAAAATTAAGCAGTATTCCAAAGCATGTGATCTCATAGATAAATAATTCACTGAAAGATTAAGATACTTAACCATATTTCATCCATCCAGATGTCTGCCAGGACTTCCCGCACAAGAGCCATTCTCTCGCATCCAGGTTGTTCTACTTTTGAAGGGAGCCCTGAGGGGGATTTATTCAAGGGCAATCAACATCATGTGTCTCATGTGATCTATTTTTCTAAGGTGGGGGAGATATGTAGAACAGGAAGTTGTAACATCCAGAAAGGTAGAAGAAAAAGAGGGAGAGGGAGAGAGAGAGAGAATGCTCTTTCCCCTTTGCAATTCCAGTACAACTCTGTTTCTCACAAGATTGCCTTTCTCTTACCTTGCAAGTCTCTCTTCCTGCAGGGTTATTGGGTGGAGAAGTAGTCTTCCCTCATGCTAAGGATTAAGCAAGAAAGACTGAATTAGAAGAACTGCAACCCACTATCAGAGAAGCCTACCTAAATCTTGGCTGAATATAAGGTTTCTTCTCACTGCATTCTTCAGATTCAGGAGAGGGTGTGTAGTGTCGTGTTGATATATTGATTTGGAGAGCATGAGGCTTACCCTGAATGAGGCACCGCACGAGGCCAGACAACATGAAGGCTATTCCCAGCTCTGACCTGTCACTCCCCAGTGGGGTGTTACTGGCTGCCTGGCAGCTCCTGCATTCCTATAACCAGGGGCCTGACTGCTAGCACAACACTGAAGTCAAAAATGCTCACAGAAGATTTGGCTATGAGTGTCAAAGTCTATGGAGGACATTTCCTTTGACAAGTGGATGTCTTGAGAATTTGGTGAGAGGCATTCAGCATTGATATATGCTGGTGAAGTGAGAGGGATGTTTTTTTTTTCCACTGCTAGCTGAGCACTAGATAACACAGGAAAATCTTGAAGAGAAACACAGCTTATCCATCTCTCTTTGGCTAACTGTTAGTTGGATATGCACCAAAAAGAGGGACTGAGAAGCCCAGAAGCTCAGAGAATCAAGAAGTACTGTGACAGACTGGAGGCCTGGCCTGGGTTGATGTTACATTTCTAATAGTTGGAAGCATTTCCTGCTGCCATAGTGAGACAAACCAACTGCTTATGTGTCTTAGTGGGAAGATGGATGAGCCGCAGATATGTGCTTTCCTGTAGTTTTAATTACATTTCAAGTAAGGACTTTTTTTGTTTGCTTGTTTTTACATTAGATCAGGTCTTCAGATTAATTTAGCTTTTCAAACATCATCTTCATGATAGCTGTGTGACCAAGCACAGCATGGAGATGTAGTGCTAGCAAACTGTCAAGAACGTATGGCTGAAACATCTCTAAAACCAGCTTTCATGAAAGGGGATTGACTTTTTGGGGGGTTATTGTACAGAAAGATTTGTAACTGCTGAAAAGTCTGGGAAAGTTGTAGGCTGGATTCTTGCACTTTCGGTTAAACAATTGAAAACTGATGGAGCTGATGGAGTTTGTTACTCCTAATTTGAAATATCTCAAAAATGAGTCTTGCATGTTCAAGGTTTTCCTTTAACCAGACTAATTGTATAATTCAAGTTTGGTTGTATTTTGTTTTGTTTTGTTTGTTTTCCAGATGTTCTGAGTACAATGCTACCGAGTGTCTCTAGAAAGGTCAGAATTATACATGGAATGAAAGGGATATCTGGACATACAGATAGTTCACAGTTATCTACCGTCAGAACGGAGTGCCTGCCTTGTTTATGAAGTGCCCTGTGTTCAGTATGACCCCAAATTATGAGAGCGTCAGTGGATGAAACAGGTTTTTCTCGTAAGAGGTGAACTATTTCTGTGAGGAGCAGGGAGTTGGACTTAATGATCCTTATGGGTTCCTTCCAACCCAAGATATTCTATGACTCTATTAAAAAATCTAGCTAGTTACAAAATACTGCAAGACAAACACAAAAAGGTAGAAAATTTAGGTTATATGGAACAGGTTAGAGAAGAGGTCTGTAAGATTTATTTTTGAAGTAGAAGGACGGTCGGTTTTAAGGTATTTTAACATGGAATATGCTTTACACAGACCAGGAGAAGGCTTGGAAGGGGGTTGTAAGCAGGGATAATTAATGGTTTAGGTGGAGGAGAAGTAGTTGTATGGGTGTAATCGTGTGCAAGATCTGAGTTGAGCAGCAGTGCTGGTAGGGATAATGTGGTCAGGGACACAAGAAAGGAAAATGCAGCTGCCAAAATTCAGTCCATGTGAAGAGGAATATTAATGACCATATTAAGAAGTTGGAGTGCAGAGAAAAGTAGAATGGAGAAAACGAAAACTCGTCTGTTTTCTATTTGAAGAAGAGAAAGGAAAATGTATTTAAAAAAAAAGAAAGAATAAAATTGGCAGATCTTGAGGCAAGAGCAGATAACTTAGGGAATATAACCTTCTATTCTAGCTCTGTTGTTTTGTTTCTAGGCCTCACACATACAAGCTTCAATGTCAAGTTTCTAAAGAGCTCTCAAGTCCCATAATTTTACTTAGCCACTTACACGAGGCTCATTTGGTAAGGAGTTTGAGCTAATTATCTTACCCACCCTGCCACCATTGAACTGGGCCCCACTGTGGGGACCAGGGCTCGGAATACTTGGGAATATCATGGTGCTGCCCTGTGAAACCTCTTGTTCAAGCTACAGGCAGCTCAATGACAGGGCTTCCAGCTGGCCAAGGCTGTGCTTATTGTAACGGGTACAGGGGCTCACTCCTGCCCTGCCAGCCCTGTTCCTCTTTCCAGAAGTCGGAGTGCTGACCTATGAGATGCTGAAACATGATTTCCCAGGACAGTGCTCAGGGTTTGATATATGAGGGCTGTGAGCAGTCTGCTGTGCTTGCAGAGGAAGACAGAGTTACAGAAGTGGTTGAGTGAAACTATGGATGTTTAGGTAGAATTTTGTTGTTGTTGTTGTTCAAAAAATAAACAACTTCTTACAGGTTTAAGAATGGCATTTTCACCCCCTCCCTTCATCTGCCTCATGTTACTTTCATCTTCCCTTCACCTGTCTTCAAAGAAAGAGGCAAGTACCACTGTGAAAGACTCTATGATGGAAAGACACAAAATGCCCTGAATGCAGCTTCTGTTGTAGAAGAAGAGCAAGATGAAAAAAGGAGGGTCTTCCCTGTTGCCTCTGACTGTCCAAAACTCTCAGTGATCATGGTGGGATTTCCGGGAGAAATAGCAGAAAGTGCTGGAAGTGGATGAGTGGCAAGAAGCTGGAGAAGGTAAGGGGG
>NDXB01010945.1:31074-48929 GCA_002631895.1 Agapornis roseicollis | reverse complement strand
ATTTGGAGAAAACCCAATTTTAATTGATTTTTTTTTTTTTTTTTTTTCTGGATTTAAGACATTTTAAAGTAATGAAAAGCTTCAGAACAGGAAAAGGCAACTTCTGAAAGTGCTTCTGCTGTGAGACTCTTTACAACAAAACGTGAACTCATGCTGCCATCTAATGGTCTAAATCAGACCTTTCCAGCTGAACAATCATTGCTAATCTGAACGGTCATTTGCATTATTCTTAGAACTAGTCTCTTTCCTGAAATCTTAACTATCTGAAATCTGTACCTGTTGTTCAGAATGAAATTACAGTGTATTTAGGGAGATGCAACCTCTTCTAACCAAACTCTTAATTTCTATTTCCAAGTATTTTTAAAAAACCCTTTCTTCCAAAAGGGTTTTTGGCCATTTGTCCAAAAGGCTGCAAGGAGAGCAAGGAATGCAGAAAGGAGTTTTCTCAAAGTCACTCAGTAAACATCTTTATCATCACACCTCTTAATCCATAAAATGCAAATTTTAAGGACAAAATTTTGCAACAATTGACTGGAAATGCAGACAAAGCACCTCTGACTCTTCCTGGCCTTTTTTAGTGGAGGGATGTTGTACCCTGGGGCTGAAGTCTGAAGCCAACAACTGCAGCAAGGTAAAAATCCCGGTGCCAACCCACACCACTCCTAACCAAGAGGGTTCTTCTCTTGTGACTAATTCAGCTAAACACAGCAGGCTTCTGCACTGGGGGTTCACTCAACCTGGAGAGCAATGGCACTGATGTCCACAGCCTAACAGCTTTTTGCAGCGAAACACTATTTTGTTCAACCAAAAGCATTTCAGTAGTTGCATGCCTGCCTCTCCTTAGTACTATTATTACCCAGATATGCCCCTAAAGAGTTTGTTGTTCTGAAGCTTTTCACTCCCTCCTCCCTGGGAAGAGATTTTTACCTTTTTCCAGTCCTTCCACTGCAATAGTCAGATGACTCCCACTATAGCATTCATCACATTATTACAAATCAACATTCTTAGGATTATTTCTCCAGTATGACTCAGCTCAAGATCAGATGTCTGAAGGTAGTTAGCTAATGTATAGAAGCTAAGTTGCTACTATAGTGAAGCTCTGGAGAGTTCCATACAAAAGGTATACATCCTTGTTTGTGGCAGGACAAAGAGCATCCTAGACATGCAACTGCTCTGACTAGACCTTCTACTGGTTAGAATGGGAAACTGGGTTTCTTGTGATCATGAAGAGACCATTTTAGAGGCATCTGAGTTTGGATCCAAATCCCAACAGCACTGTGATGAACAGCACCTATCTGCCCAGCCACAAGCACACAGTACCAGTTGAGATGTAGTCATGTACCTAGGACATCTGCATTATATGACATAGGACTCATTCATGAAAAGCAGAAGTTTCCCATGGATAGTTGGAGTCCTGGTGGATTACATGAAATGGTATGATGGCTGAACAGTACTTTTAGAAATTCCGTCAATTGTCTAAACTTAGCTATATAAGCCATTTGAAATGCTCTAGGGTTGTTCTTGCCTGGCCTTCAGCTGCCACTCTAGCAAAGGTCTCCTCTAGGTCTTCTGCCAAATCCACTGTTCCCATATTGATGTCTCAAGCAGCCTACAATGTCTCAAGGGGTATTAGAGGCCCATATTTAGGCAACTTAGTGTCCTCACATTTGCCACAGTACATATACTTGGGAAAAAAACCTGCTTTGTACACAGCTGCACACAAAATTCTCTGTTACAGAAAGCCTCAGCAGAAAGCCCCAAATAACTGGAATTCTTCAACACACAACAGGCTAATCATGTGGCTAAAGTCATGAAAGGACTTCATGGAATTAATCTGGACTTTACCTTGTCCAGACTACTGGCTGATCTAATCAATATTAGATCAAAGTCTTTGACATCCAACAACACTTTATATTATTCATTGGATGACTACTTGTGCCTCAGATGGATAAGGCTCTCCATGCAGAGATAAGTCTTCTCCTAGGAAGTAAACAGGGTGTTCAGGCAGTGCAGAAGGACTTCTAAAGGCCAAGAGAATTTCAGACTTCATTCTCCTTCTGTAAATTAGATAACTGGGTTGTATAATTGCAGGTGTATTTCTGGAGACAGACTCAACAGATTTTACATTGTCTCCCTCAGTGCAACCCACTCAATTCAAAATTTGGCTTCTAGCAGCTGTTCTTCTGGCTAGATTTTCCTTTCTTCCCCATGGGACTACGTAATTTCTGTGAAACAAATGAAGCTGGGTGAGGATTTAGATTTCATTGCTAAGCACTCATGATGAGTAACACTAGCCTTAAATTTGTTCCCTTTGATACACATATTTAATCTTTAACTCAGCATTTACAGAAGAAACAAAGTTTCAATTTTATTCTGTTCTTTCACCATAAAATCTTTTATTAATCTGATGTGACAAGTTCAGTAATTCATACCCTAATAATACAGTCTATTCTCTTTTTGATCATTAGTGTGAGCAACATATTGATCCACTATGAAGTCAGCAGTTGCAGATGTAGCTGGCCAAAGACCAGTCCTTAAACTTCCTTTTTCTATACCTCATTTTTAAAGTGGTGAGTCAGTTTTCAGGGCACTGGTACACAGGGCTGATATACATAATTTCAGGAACAACTAAGCCTGAGCAAACAGTTCCATGCACCAACTCAGTACCCAGAAGGGGAGCTGCCTGCCCAGCAGGGGGGAGCTACATGTCCATGAAGGGTGTTGCCCCATGCTTCTTGGCCAGGCAGTTTGGCTGGCTCCAGCAGAGGATGTGCTGTTCTCTGTTTCTCCAAGTTTGGCCCTGCAAACAGCACTGTAAATAAGCTAACATCAAAAAAATACGTGCTTAGAATGACAGGGCTATGAAGAAAAAGAAAAGCAGGAATGGTCTGTGCACTCTCACCCATGCACTAAGGGGAAAGGTGACAGTCTTCTTAGTCTGCAGTTATTCAATATATATGCAGGCAAAATAAACCACATACATGAAAGGCTGAGTGCAGCAGAACCTGCCAAAGTGTACAGAAGCTGTAGTTTATTCCAGGGACCCCACCACTTTGCGTGACATTGCTTAAAGAACTATCATAGTATCCAAATTCCTCAAAACCAAGCAAGAAACTGCTTGAATTACTTTATGTCTGTTGCTTAGTTTGTGATTGTTTTGCATTTTCTTTGTTCCTATACTTCACAAGTGGTTTTAATTTTGAAAGCCTTTTTTTTTTTTTAATTTTAGTAAAGGTTTTTCAAGCTTTCTTGATTGCAGTGAGACACATTCTGAGGAATTTTGTATCATAAAAAAAAAGCAAATAGCTTCTGAATTCTCGAAGAAACAAAGGGTTGAATTTTGTGATGTCTTTAACACTATTTGCCATACTAAAACACCAAAAGCTGCTGTTTAGTTTCTACTGGTTTTATTCCTTGGCTTAAAACACTTACTTTAAATCTACAAGATGTAATTTCTGTTTTGTCACTTACAGACATTCTACAATTGAAAATACTGTAGGACAATTTAACTTCAGGAGGAGACCCTCTTCAATTCTAATTGAAGAAAAAACAGCTTAAAAAACAAACAAGCATTCAATGGTGACAAGGCAAGCTGGATGACTCTGTAGTCAGAATCAACATCTTATTTTATTAATTGCTCTAATTTGAACAACCATGAACAAGCCAACTGCATACTCAGGGATGTGAGGGAATAGGGGTTCTAGCACTGGCTACAGAGATGAGTAGTATGCACATTTCATCCTTAGCTCTGCCTATTTCTCAAACCTGATCTGCTCTTTCCAGCCTTGGCCTGATCTGAGTGCCAGCTCTACTGAACTGTGCCAAATACTGTGCTAACAAACATGAAACCTAATCAGCTAGTAAACAGATCCTGAAAGCATAAGCACCTCCATTCCCATAGTTGTTTTGTAAAGCTCTTAGATAAAAGAAGCCATGCAATATGCAGTGTTAACCATTTTTAGCTTTTCTGTAATGTACATTGTTTGAACTGAAAGGTCCTGACATGCCTTTGTTGCAAAATTGCTCAAAGCTCCAACTTGTGAGGCTTTAAACTGGTATAAACCAGTATAAGACTGGTAAATTTTGAGTGCCAAAACAGGGGGTTTATTCCTTTATTATAAACTCTGTTAGTAATACAGCAATTCTGAATGGCAGACGAGCAGAATCCAGTGTTCCATGCTGCAGCTAGCCTGACCCTGAGTGAGCTGCACTGTGCTGCAGGACCCATGCCCAGCATGGCACATAGGATGAGGCTGTGCTGCACAAATCCCTCAGCCACAGGACAGACTTGCTGCAAGAGAGGGCCCTGCAGGCAGCTCCCCCTTGGTACCACCTGTATGGGCTTGACTTTATCTAACAGTACAGCAAGAAGTTTCTCATGTGAACACCATTCCTGGTTTGCCTATAGAAACTACAGGGTTGTCTCCTTGTAAGAAAATCCTGTAAGAGTACGAATGACCAAGAAGGGGAGAATCTCTGCTGCGGCCAAGGTCTGCATGGAACACTCTATGTGGGTCTCAGTCTTGTTGAATGCTACACCACTCAGGGCTCTCAGCATCTGAAGGGGTGGAAGATTATCTTTGCTGTTCTCTTCTTATACTGGAAGCTTATACATACAACTTATACTGTATACTTCTTATACATCTTCTTAATGATGCCTTACAGAGTCTAGGTGTCTTTCTTACTGGGATCATAGTGGACCAGCACCTCCAAGTGAAAAACAAGGAAATGAACAATTATGTCCAGCACAAGAGTAGTCCCAAAACCCCAAAACAGTATTACATGGCATCATTGTTCTGTTTCATCTTTACTGTGGTATACGTGTGTAATCTGGTATATGCACAGGGGTTTATGTATGTGTTTATACAGGTAGACATGCACATCTATTTTTTTTTACTACTTGTTATCAGTTTACTAGCTACAGTATTTTTAGTCCCCCTGCATGGTGCAACTTCACTCAAGCACAATGAAGCAGGCAAGCTCAGGTTCTGGCCTCCTGCCCCACTCCACTTTTTTTCTATCTGTACTAAACTGTATAAATAGTGAAGATAAAGATGCTTCAAAAATTCAGAACACAATGAAGAATGAAATATCTGAATAGCCAGTTAAGAAACTGCTCCACCCACTAAGAGTTTCAAATTTTTTAATCTTTAAGAATTTGATACTTTAAAAACATATTTTTAAATACCATCTTCTCAACAATTACTCAACTACTCAATTACGCAACTTAAAGTAATTACTGCATTAAGGGAGGGCGCTGAATATAGATTTCTAACCTGTGAAATGAAGGATTTTTCCTCACTAAGCATTGGGAATTAAGGAACCAAGATAGCTGGACAATCAAAATGGTTAAAAAAATAGAAACCTGAGAATGGTTTCAAGTTAATTTTCAAAATGCAGCCCTCCTAATTTTATATGCAATTTCTAAGAAAAGAGCGCTTCATTTTTAATGATACAGATTCTAATCGCATGTAGCTACAGCAAAGAAAAGCAAAACCTCTCTCTAAAATTAATGCTCTGCGTCCTCACTGCCACAGCTGTAGACTGTAACTCCAATATGCACATTAAAAACCAGAAACAATTTTTTTACGTGTCCTTATTCCTTGTGACATGCTTAGGGCACCTCTCTTCTTTTAGAAGGGATTATGCATGTTTTGAAATAACATTGCAGAGATTCTTCTTCATAGAAATCTTAGTTTCATTTTACTCTGAAATAACTTAGGAACTTCAAAAAGCTTTAGAGTAGATTTATAAGCAGTGAATAAAAACAACTAAATAATAGGAAAAGTACAAACCTCTGATTGTACATGCCCCGGAAATTGTAATTTGCTCTATAGTTGGGAATTGGCTTTGGATCTAATGGCCTGTAGATGGCAGGCTCTCCTCTTTTCATAGCCAGACCATTCAGTTCCACTGTTGGAGTTATGCTGCCTGCAAAAAACCCCACAGAATACATGTAAGGCACTTAAACCACAAATATTGCAAGAGAAACAAGCAAAACTTATTATGCAGCAAAAAGAGAGCTGCATGATATTCTTCTGCACTTAAACTGAAAAAGAAGCAACTACCATGACATTTCAGCTTCTCTAAAAGATTGGAATATAGATGCTAACCTAACCACAAGCAATAGAAAAGAACATTCAAACATTTATCTCAGTGCATTCTCTATGCAGTTTCAGTAGATTAAACTTCATGTATGAATCAGAAAGTCAGTGCTATAATCAAGCTGGTTATTCATCTTTCCGAAGTGCTTATAATATGACAGTTCCGTAAACTATAAAGAATATGTCTCTTCCCACTGAATACCATGAAATAAAACCACAAAGAGAGCAATGATGCATTGAAACAAACAGCAACAGGCATTACTGCAGTCATTTGGTAATCTTACAGGTTAGAAAAAATGTTTTATTTGCAAGACTTGAAAATTTAAGACTATTATTAAAAGCTAATGAGCTAACAGTAATGATCTAACAAAATGAAAAACAATACTGGAAATCAGTGTCACTACAGCCATCTACTGGTCACAGAATACAAAAATAGATTCGAGTATTATCCTGGGCATTAGCCATTAAGGATTGTTTGGAAGTGGTGTGATAGAACTCTCTTGCTCCTTTAGAGATCAATACATGGCCTCTCCAGGCCCAGGACAATGTTTTTGGCTGTGTCCTTCAAAATCACTGTGACTTAAAAAGCTCAGACCTCTATAAAAAGGAATCCTGGGTTTGATTCTTGACATTGCAGAGTATTACACAAGCTTCTAGATTTTTTTGGCTTTGAGCATATCCTTAAAGGGAAAAGCTGATAACAAAAGCAGCAGGCTTTACGAGAACTCATTTAAAAGTCCTATCACTTTACACTGTTTTGTCCTGTATGTCAATCATCTACAATCACTTTGTACATGTCCAATCCTAATCTAAATAACATATTCACATACAGTTCAACTATTATGTACATTAAAAATTCTCCTGTGCAAATTCCCCAGAAGTTCTTCATTACACTATCATGCCTGTAAGACAGCTACGTTGATTCTCATCCTCCAACTCAATATATGTCTTATTAAATTTATTTACTGGTAGTATAATATTCCATCACTTCCACAATATTTAACACAGAGAGGAAAATGACATACCTGGATTATTGTTAACATTATTTTTGGGTGGTCTAGGCGTTGGTTTGGGAAGGGTAGTTTCATTCAGTGCTTTGCTAGCAGCAGCATGTTGGGCCTTTTTAATACTGCTTCCTTCAGCTTCCCATGTCTGTTCTCCGAGAGTCAGCTGCACTGTGAACATCTTCAAAGACAAAGAACAGGTAAACACTGGCAAGATTATCACTATGGACTAGACCAATCTGTATAAAAGCTTTCAGGGCTGAAAAGAAACTGTGCTCTTTTTATTATGTTCAATTCCCAGAAAACTCATCTGATTCTTAGATCAGCGAGTCCTTAGCAGTGGGCAACATTAAGCCTTTCAGACGACAAAGCAAAATAGCATAATGTTAACGTCAACTATGAAAGAACAGAATAATATTTAAACCAAGTACTAATAACATAAAACTTACGATCAACTCCTGAAAGACTATATACAGGTCATTTAAGACCATGATTCTACACACATTTGAATGCATTTAGTCACTCTACTGGCAGAAAAATGCAAACAATGCTACTAAAAAAAGTAATTTTTTAAATAATTCTGAATGGATATAAATGACTGCTCCTCTTCAAGGCAGCAGAGAATGTGGTGCAAATACCTGTACCCAGTGAAATAATTTCTCAGACAATCTGATTTCTGAAAATAATTTTAGGGCAGAGTCACAACCCAAATATATTCAAAAATATGAAGTAAGAAAGAACAGAAGTCTTATGTTTCCAAATAAAATTGCAGTTCTTTAATGCGGACACTATAGCAAAGAAATGAACTGTAAAACTTCAGAGTTCAGAAATGGATTAATGGATCAAAAAAACATATTTCAGATCTGGAATAAGGGATTATTTCTTGCAATATCTATGCTGTGCAAATCATGAAGATAAAACTCAATGCATATTTAAAACATTAGAGAGACTCTTATCTTCTATGTGATACGTCCATGTTCTGTTCAACTTGATCATATAAGAATAAGAGGAGAAAGGGTAAGAACTCAAAGCCTTTATCATATCAATTCCATACACATTAAGCAGGATTTAAAAGACAGATACACATGGTAAACTGAGATATACCTACCTCAGAGAACATGCTAACTTACTTGAGGCAACATAAAGAAATCTACATGTTAGTGTGAGGGGCATAAAAAGTAAAGTTTTTATTTTGATAGGTGTTTGTTCTGTAATTTTTAAAATTATTTAAACTTGCTGAATCCAGGATCAGTATCTAGAGATGGGCAACCTTTAAATTTGCCTTTACATAGATTTTCATTTAGCAGGTACTTGCAAACAAGCATTTGTACACAAGTATGTGTCTACCTCCCAACTCAGCCCTATACATGTACACGCCATGCATATGAACTGAATGCTATAAATATATACTTGTGTCTTAATTACAGGCTTGAGCTTTGGCCTACTGTAATTTTCAGAAGCACGGTGCCAGTCCCCATATCACAGTTCCTATTGCTATGTCTTTTTTTTCCAAAACAGCCATGACATTTCCTCACAGACAAGGAGGAAGAAAGAGTATCTTAACTTTGCCTTCTGTCAAATGCTATTCACCCCCCTTCCCCAAAAGCTAAGCTGGGTATTAGAGCTAAATACTTGTAATTATATAAACTATCTATAAACATACATCCTTATTACTAAAAGAACTGAAATCTAATTTCTGGATGTGGAGTTTATATATTTTTTTATTTTGCAACAAATATCAGTCTAGTATTTTTATGAGAATAATATTGAATTTAAATAAAAATATGATTAATAATGGCTACTTACCTACCTATAACTATCCTCTCAATGCTCAGAGCAATAAGCAGAAAATCAATACAATAAAGGACTTGCTCAGTTGACTTCTATGGCCAGAGTTCTAACCTTCTCAACTCAGCCCATCCGAAAAACTCCTACAAAAACCCACACACACAGTAGTAGGTGGGAATTTAATTAAATGAATAAAACCTACTAAGCCAAAATCCAGAGCAGTCAATGAAGTGCTCAAGTTCTGCAAGAATGGAGCTGACAATTCTGCTACGAATTAAGTATTTCCCACCAATTTTCTGATGAAGTTTGTATTCCTTACTTCCCCCCTAATTTACCTGATGGCTAGAGAGTGGAAATGCAAAGGCCACAGAGCTTACTCTCGTTTATGCTAACAAACACTTCTAGATTTTTCTCATGATGAAGAATCCACCTGGAGGGCAGACTCTAAAAACTTTAACTGCACTGTCAGGAAGCATCACTTCTATCTCCACAGTTTCTAGTTTCACATTTCACCCCAAGTGTCAGAGCTCACTTTCCAGAGATAACTAGAAAAAAAAGATACAAAAATGTACTAGCATTTGTGGTCACAATGCAGAGAGCTGTCTCACAGCGCATGCCTCTGGAAATTATGAAAACCACTAGTGAAGAACAGAGTATGTGTAGGAGGACAGCAATATGAGATGTTCTTTCAATGGCAAACAGCCGCAGCAGCATTACATCCTTCAGATCATGCTTTCTAGGACAAACCCAGCTCTGTTTTACATATTCTATCAGGTATATCAACCTATTACTAGCAAGACATTACACTAAATTGCTAACACAGTCATAATAATTTCTATGTCTCTGGTTTTTGTAGGTCAAAGGTACACGTCTGCATAATCTTATCAATATCACCCTTGTTCTTCCACTCCCCTCCCCTCCTTTGTTTTTTGCATTTGTTGCACAGGTCAAAATCAGACTTAATATTCTTCTGAGCCTACAGAGCATATGTTTGGGAGTTTTTTTATTTCCTTTCCTGGTAAAATGTAAAGTATAACATGAATGTAATGTAACTCAAATCTCTCTACTGCTGAAGGAATACGAACAGCCAAAACTACACCTTTTGGTACACTGAAAGTACTTAATTTCACAGTAATGGATAAAAGGTAAAAATATAAATATACAACACAACAGTGAAAAGCACAGCAGATTTAACATTTAAAAGCAACAAAACAGTGTATCCTGTGGTGCCAAATGCCTTCAGGAAACTGAAGAGCACTTTAATTTCCATTCGCAATGAGGAATCCTGAAAGGTTTCTGACTCTCATTAGCCCTGCACCTGCTGACTTTTCTACCAGTATAAAGGATGCATGAACAAGGTCAAACAAGGTCAGGAATTCACATCAACTCTGCACTAGCTGACAATATAACATACAAGTGAGAAACCAGGGGATATGGCAGAGGGGAAGCCCACACCTAGCTGAAACTGTTGTGACTGAAATCAGCAGCGCGACCCCACTGCCTCACACAGCTCTGCCACTCTAGACATACTGAGTTCCAAGCAGCTATTAATTACACCATAGTCTCTCTTTCTGAGTTTTTCAGGCTTTTTTCTGCTCCTTCAGACTGCTCTTAACTAGGGAGGAAATTCAAAATTATGCCTGAAAATTATTAAAATGAGAATATACCCCTGTATCCCACATCACCCAAAAGCATCCTGATTTGTACTTCTAAAACGAAGTTGGATATGCAAACTGATATGAGAACTGCCCAAAGCTCTTCACTAGAAACTTTAATGCTATCATCATATCAGGAATCTTAGTATCACCAGAAATGTTAAAGTTGCACAGAGTTTAACAGAAAGAATAGTAATAATGTCTGTGCCCTATAATGCTAGATCCACTGATACAGCATCAATGCAATCAACTTTATGGATACAGAATCATAAAAATAAGCACTTAAAAGAAATGACACAAAACTAGCTTTGTTGTCATCTATGAAACAAACCCTGAGGTAGTTATCAGAGGCACACCAACTGGGGAGAAAGATTCGGGCAGGTTAAAAAGCAAATGCTCCACAATAATTAAGAAAGGGTAGTGCTACCCTGGAAAGACCTTCACAAGGTGAAAGTCCTGTTTAAAATGATGTACAGAGCTTCCACAGAAATAGACATACTTCCTGAAATCAGTAAACAACAAAGAGAAAGCAAATAAATAACAGCAAGAAACCCCTCAGACAAGCAGCATGGCTGTGTTTGACAAGCACAATTGTCCAGACCATGACATTATCTATTCAGCATTTAAGGTATGGCTCATCATCTGGAACTGTGACCTTACCTTGGAATGAGCAGGCCCTCTTTCATTCAGAAGCTTATACTGGGGTTGAATTCTATTGAAACGGGCTAACTCATTTACCAGACACATTGGAGTTTTCTCTTTGGGGTTTGCCATGTTATCTTGGAGAGGAGCTGCAAATAAAGAGTCTGTAAAGTTTTTGTGGAGAAATGTATTCTTCACAACTTCGTAAAGCTTTGCAAAAGCAGCATCATGCTTAGAAAAGAAAATACTTTGGCTAAAAAATAATTTTGCATGTATGCTAAATACAATGTTTAAATGCTATTTACATATTAATCATATGAGAATATGGATTTTACAATAACCATTTTGATTACATGCAATTAAAAAAAATACTAAAAATACAACTATTTCTTTCCAAAATGTCTCTATAAAACATGAATAACAGTGTAGGAGAACATATACATATGCTACATTTTCACATCAAGTTTACTGTCAGGAGGACACTGGTTCCAGGAACTGACTACTCTTTCAGAATGGTTTATTGACTTGAAGAAGTAGATAGAGTAAGAGTTGCAAGATAAATATAGCAGATCAAACCCTGTGGTCCCCACCTGCTTCTCCTTGCTTCTTCCTGGTGTTTTAGACTTTTCTCACAAGAATGAAGTCACTCTCAAAGCACTCCCGAAAACCACCTTTTCTCCCCCTTTTAGGATTTTGTTCTGCTTTTCTCAGATGACTTACTTCATGTGTACTGCCTTACTATTTTTTAACTTTATATTGCTTTTTTCAACTGATCCCTAACACACACTGTCTCTTGCTTATTTTTTTAGGGTAACATTTCTGCATTTTATACCCAGTGCAGCATCGGAATTACAGCATTTATTAGGCTACAAAAGAAACACTGAATAGTGCCAAGCAGTCTGAAAACATTCTGTTCTAGGGAAGAGAAATACACTTGGAGACCTTCCTGCACCACTACAACTTCTGTATAAAAGATACGCTCAGAATTTGACAAAATAGACATGTTCTTTTTTTCTGAGCTTTTATGTCACTGGTCAACACTTCACAGTAAGTCTGAGCACAGTTAAAGAAATTTAACTTAGTATACAATCTATTTAGCCAAAATATTTTTCTGTAGGCTTTTTTTTTTCTTTATTTTAATCATCTTTAAGACCAATATATTTATTTCTTTTTCAAATCAGCAAGTCATCAAAAAAATTCATTTGAACACCAAAGAAAATACACCTGAACCAACTTACCTGGTGAGTTGCTAGAAGGAGCAGGATCCACAAGGCCAGCAGTAGGACTGCTACAGCTTGCAGCCGATTCTGAAATGGATCCATTCATTGAGGATGGCAGACCTAGTGTATTTGTAGTGGCAACTGGTAGGGGTAGCACCATAGGAGACATGGTGGGTCCGGACAGGTTTGCTGTAGTCTGCATCTTAACTTGTGCCATTGCCTATCACTGCAATAAACAAATTATTATAAGCAGGGCACTTTGAATTTTGACTGTCAAGTAATGGTAGTGATATTAGCAACACTTCTTTTTTGCTCCTGGATCTGAATTACAAAACTATCCACAGAAGTAAATGCCTCTGAAAACATCATTTCCAAACTGAAGCACTGAGAAAGAGGGCTTACAGCTAAAGAACATCACCAGAGCAGAAGCCACACGCCCTGAATGTTCTGTTGCTCAGCTATGGACAGACCCTGCCTGAAATACAGGAGGAAGAATTATTATTCTAGAATAAAAATCCATGTAATTATTTTGTTGATGAGATTAGCACCTGCCAGTTTCTTCAAGAAAGAATGTCATTACAGCAAACTGCCATAGCCATCTTTTGCCATAGTTTATCCAGTAAATTGCACACAAAATACCAAATGAGGCAATAAAAAGAAAATCCCTGGGGTTTTCTGCCTGTTACCACACTACAAAAGAGAAAGAAAGAAGAAGAAAAAAAAAAAAAGAGAGAAAACAAACACCAAACAAGATACCAAAGCAGCATGTTCTAAAAAATAACTGCTTCTTCAGTCATCAGGTGGAGCACTTCAATACTTGTATAAAATACTAGCACAGGTACCACGATTTTCTAAACTAGCCTTTAACCCACTGCCTAAAGCATTTACCAGGAATATGTCAGGTACTAATTATCTCTCTCCATCTACCCAAAATGAGTCTCTTCATTACCAATACCTGTTTTCTGGCTAAGTCTACACTCATAAACAAATCAGGGTCAGGGCACGGCTCCATACTATTCACTGAGAGTATGCTCCTCGGCAAAACTTTGGCTACTGACAAAAGACTCTTGAAAAAACCACATGGGAGCAGTTCAGAGGCCAGGAGGCATACCAGGCAATCCACACAAATAACAGAGGAGGCAGACATTTTCAATCCTCCAGGGAAAGTCTTGGACTTCTCCTTTTGGCATCAGCTAAAAGGATGATACATTTTATGCAGTAGCATGGGCATAGACCTTATTTTTTAGGATTCATGCCCATGATATGATCTGTACACAGTGGACAGAGAGACAACCCCCGAAACAGCCAACAAGCAGCCTGGGGACCTGGGACTTTCTCAGCAGCAGCTCTGGTACCTCTGGCAAAAGCAGAAGAGGACAGGAACCCAGCTCTCCTCCATCACAGGCAGCAGCACCCTTACCACTAAGCAGTTTGCTACTTCTGTTGAGGAATTCTCTCTTCCTAAGCAAAAACCCCATCCAATCCTATCTAACTAAGATCTTACTGAAATTAGTAGGACTATATAAAAAATTTCTGATTACATTAGTATTTTTGAGCCCCCAAATCTGTTAAAAAACATCCAAGTATCTCTACTCAGAGGGACACTGTTGTTGAATTAAGATCCCAAATCATTCAATACACCATAAAGTTCAACAGCTGCACTGCTACAATGAAAATAATATATCCTATTACTACTGACTGTGCTTTGGAGAAGTTCAGACTGCAATGCCAGTTTTATTACTGAGGAAAGTGGCTGATTTGAATCTTTGGAAAGGCAAAAGTAAAAAAAAATGAAAATGAAGCTAAGATGCACTCCCTTGCCCTTCTCATAAATAAGTAAAATGCCAGTAGTGACAAAAATTATATAAAACATATGCAGTCAGCTGAGATGTATTCATGTGTTCAAAAATATGGACTGTAAAAGTCCTACTGTCACTACTGTCCTACTGCTGTCATACAATACAGCAGCATTATTAGAAGGACTTAAATACTGAGAATGTATAACTATAGAATTCTTTGGTATATTACATGTTTCATTCTGGTTTTAAATATATTGGTACAGATCAGAATGAATTATAAAAGTTCTTAACTGTAAGCATCCAGTCAATGATGTCAGAATCAGGCCATATTTATTAAAATGAAACAAACATAATATGAGATATCATCACAATAATTAAAGTTTAAGAAACTCCTTACAATTTGGAGCATTTTAGCTTGATAAACCTGACTATGAGAAAGCCATTACTCACATAGTATTCACATAGTAATATATGAGATATACTGAAGACTTATGCTTGGGCCATACCAGCTGTGAATTATCCTTTCATCTTCCAGTACTTTGAAAGTTTGTTCTTCTTTTCAAGTAAGCAGAACTTACTAATGACCAAATAATGTGGTTTGTGGTATTGCTGTTCTAAAGGCAGAAATTGTAGGTTTGATCCTTTGCTAATAAGGATAAAAAAAACCTAGTTTGATAATAGCATCAGGGAGGTGTGAAAATGAGTAAGATAAAGCTGAGGAGAAAAAAAAAATACACTCTTTGTCCTACCATAAAGTGCACAGGAAATTAAATTAGGAAATCAGAATAAAATCATAACATATAGGTGCTGAGGTTTTCTTATATATCTCAAGCTTCAGAATCCCTATGAGAAATGACGAGTATTTTGTAAATTAATCTGTGTAAAGAAGTGCCCAGGACATAAATGTAATTGTAGGGACTAATTCTTTAAATACAAGACATATGGAGATAATAAATTTGTAATCAGTTCTAAAAATCCACTAGCAGAGGCAACACAGAGAACATAGTTGATATAATGCTGTCATGCCATTTTCACACTACCAGCAATTAATCTTTGATGTCATGACAAAAAAGGGGACAAAACCTACATGCTCCATCTTTTCTTTACATTTCTTACATATATACCAGTGTTGTGCTATTCTATAAACAGCAAAGCAAAAACATTTTGAGGCCTTCCAGCCAGGAGCACAGACCCGTTTGTTACTGCACAACAAAATGTATGACCTGGGGGAGAGAGATTTCACTACGCTGGTCAGAGAGGAAATGCAGTTATATAATCAAAATGTTGTTAAATCTTCTATGTGGATGTTTTTGAAGAATCTGGCATATACAAAAGGAGGAGTCTATTTACATATTATGAATAGGGTTAGAGAAGCCCTCACATCTCATTTCAGGTGGCTAACCCAACTCTCATCTAGGAAACCACTCCACCCGTGTGTCTCTAGAGGAGTTCCCCTCGATACTAGGCAATGCTGACAGACACTTGGAGCTCAACAGGAAAGCAGGACTGCGCAGCTGTGACTGCCAGCGTTGTGTCTCTATTGAGCCACCAGCTGCCATGCTAACACGCCACAGCAACGGTATTTCTTGCAGTCCTAATCACATACATCTCTACCCAGTCAAAGTCTGCACATTGCAGTGCTGACATTTTTGTAAAGTTATATTCTAGACCTTATGGTGCCTTCTGCAGCATAACACTGCAGTGTTTTAATGCTCTAACCTGCACAGCTGCATTAGAAATGCTATGCAGGCATTTAAAGGGATGTAAATATACTATATTTGCATTTTACTTTCCTTCCACTTTGAAAGTGCTTTGCACACAGGCAGCTACACAGGTTCCATTACCAGCTGGTATTAACTTTCTTGTTAAACTGTATATAAACTGTCAATTTTATTCTCACACTAAAAATACCCAAACAAAAACAAACTCACAATAAAAGAACAAAACAAAACCACTTCACATTTAAAGTTCAAATATTGCTGTCAAACCTTCCATTCATTTTTCTTCTAAGTTTGGAAACACAACATTGTGATGGGTTGACCCTGGCTGGGTCAACCCTTCCCTCACCTCCCCCTTCTTCCTAGGATCAACTTCACTCCGAATTTCTCTACCTGCTCCCCCCTGTCAGCGCAGGAGATGGGGAATGTGGGTTGTGGTCAGTTCATCACATGTTGTCTCTGCTGCTCTTCCCTCCCCAGAGAAGGACTCCTCACATTCTTCCCCTGTGACAGCCTGGGCCCCTCCCAAGGTGTTCAGTCCTTCAGGAGCAGACTGCTCTAATGGGGTCCCCTGTGGGGTCACAAGTCCTGCAGCAAACCTGCTCCATGTGTGCTCTTCTCTCCACGAGGCCACAGGTCCTGACAGGAGCCTGCTCCAGTGTGGGCTTCCCACAGGGTCACAACTTCCTTCAGGCATCCCCCTGCTCCAGCACAGGCTCCTCCCCAGGCTGCTCCAGCATAGACCCCAATGTGCTGCAGGGGAACAGGCAGCCTCAGCATGGGTTGCAACACAGGCTGCAGGGGAACCTCTGCTCCAATGCCTGGAGCACCTCCTGCCCTCCTTCTGCACTGACCTTGGTGTCTGCAGGGCTGTTTTGCTAAGAGATTCTCACTCCTATCTCCAGCTACAATTGCTCCTGTGCAGTAACTTTCCCCCTTCTTATTTAACTACGTTATCCCAGAGGGATGACCATCATCCCTGATGGACTTGGCCTTGGCCAGCAATGAGACCATCTCAAAGCCACTGGCATGGGCTCCACCTGACACGGGGGAAGCTTCTGGTGTCTTTTCACATAAGTCTGTCCAGTAGCTCCCCCTACCAAAACCTTGCCTTGGAAAACCAATATAAGCATTAATTTAGTTATATTCACAGATGCAGGATATTTTTAACTGTGAATATACTTGTGTAATGCTAAAAAGCACCACACAACATAAAAAATTACTTGTATTTTTTTCTGATATTATAATTTCTTGTATTTCCTGACACATGAATCAATTTATATCTTTAGATATGAAATAAATGTTCAGATGAAAATGATTCTTAGAATATGTCATAGAAATTGAGTAAACAAAGACAGATAAGTGGATAAGACAACACAGAAGGTGGAAAGCATAAACAGTGACTTCAAAATAAACTCTTTCACAACATGGAAAAATTCAAAAAGCAATACTTGACTTGAAACACACGTTGTTATATGAAAAACCAACAGTTGGAGAAACTAATGATCTAAACAGCTGAACCGGAAGACTGGATTTCATCTTCACAGAAAGTGAAAATGCACATATGCAGTAGGGTGTAACCACACTTTCACACTGCTCTGCCATACAACCCAACGTACCAGTTCTAATCTGTGTACAAGTATGTTGCATATGACACATGGTGAAGTGCACATGTGAAGTGCTTTACAAAGGTTAACAACTGAGGGCCAGCCACTGCTGAGCTTGTCTCTCACATATCCAATACTTCCACTTATACATTTGAATTGTTATTTTTCACAACAGTGTCACATTAACGATCCCAGAGACTTTTCTGGAGGACTGCTACACAGCAAGTTCTAGCCTGTGCTCCGCTTGTGAATCTGTTCTGCAGCTGATGAGGGTCTGTTCTGGTCTTACTTGAATTCCCTTACAAAAAAAAAAAAAAA